>OENM01000335.1:82277-99338 GCA_900239745.1 Rotaria magnacalcarata | reverse complement strand
GAGAAATGAATTCTCTATCGAATGAGCTGAGAACAAGATCTTAAGACGATTATTAAGTGCCTGAAAGACAGAAAACAAAAGCTGGCCATTCTTTATGGAACACCCGTTACTATAGACTCGCTTTTATTGTTACAAATAGACACAATAGCAAGATTTGTTTATATTATTTGTTTACAGAACATGACAGACAGCGATCTAAGGTTTAGTTGCAATCGGATCATGTCTACTTCATATCATCCACAATGCTTTCAAAAGAGGTTTTACCCTTGACGACTGACAAATCGAAAATATTGCATAGGAGTTTTTTTAAATTTTATTTCGATCATCAGTTCGGCGTGAAGATTACTGAAAAATTGTGGAAACTGTTCGTCGATTCTAACGGCATATTTCCTCGTTTATCTATCAAAGATCAACACAAAAAATATAAATTATGTTAGATGGAAACGAATTCAAATTGAACTCGTGCAAAAGGAAGCATTCGTTCCCGTTCATTGTATTATCTACTCTTATCAATATATATTCTCAAAATACTTGAAATGATTACAGCAAGAGCAATGATAGGTTCATTTGGTTTTCGAAGAGTGCAATGATTTCTTTCGTAGTATACTAATAAGTTTCGCTAAAAATGGTTAATTGACAAGCGAAACTGCAAAACAATTGCCGTCGATTTCTTTCAATTCTCAAGCTAATAAAAAGCCAGATTAGAAACATGAAACTGGTGAAACCACAGGTAATGAACTTCCAAGTATGTCCATAAATGAAAAAGCCACGTTTCTGAAAGATGTTCGGAATATATACAAAACTATTGTTGTAA
Organism: Rotaria magnacalcarata; assembly: GCA_900239745.1. Lineage (NCBI taxonomy): Eukaryota > Metazoa > Rotifera > Eurotatoria > Philodinida > Philodinidae > Rotaria > Rotaria magnacalcarata. Next base: position 98,524 of record OENM01000335.1, on the reverse strand, counting down.
GTACCAATCTTTAACTTACTGAGATAAAGTTTCTACACTTTACAAAAAGATTCTATATGAACACAGGTCGAGAAGTTTCGGCTGATTCCCGCCAAAAACGGTTTGTTTACTGTGAGTTTCCGCCGGAAATTGATGGAATACTGCTTCAGAAATCATCGACCTGGAAAATCCTAAAAGGATTTTTACTAAACTCCAAGAATGTGCTGTAGAGTTCTCTTTGATCGACTATAGTAACCCATTGAATAATTGCTAAGTTACAACAAATCGTTCCGAATAGCTGGCATAATATTAATATCACATACGTTTTTTTTTAAATATTATTTTCTATGAATCGGCGGTTATTCAAAGCGATCTTTGTCCTGGTTTGCTTAACGAAGAACTAGTTCAAGAATTAAATACTAACGGTGGGAAAATATCCAAATTTTAGGATCATTCAATCAATCAAACATTATTGAAGGTAATACATCATTTTCATTTGTAGATAGCATCTCCTCTATTTTAGAATAACGAGTGTTCTTTGTTTTTACATCCGAACGCTTAGCAATGTATGACTATCTAAATTATATTTTAAGAAGCGAATTAATTGAAACCTCTATTTCATCATACAAATAAAATTGATTCAAAATATTATCAATTAAGATTTTTTTCTGCAAACTTTGCTTAATTTTTTTAAAATTAACTATTTAACTGATATTTTTATTGTTACTGCTTATGGAAGTACTTTTAGTTTCGTCGAACTGAAATAATTTTGCTTTGTTTTCTTCTATTATATGTTTTAACTGTGAAATAAAATAAATGAAAGACATTCAATTGTATAGTAATTATAAATTAAATTTACAATTCCGCAAAAATGTTCAAATTACTACACTAGCCAACGATCTTGACTTTGATCTGACCAGCTTATTGTTTTTCTTGATTATGAGAGAGAAGATTCTTTTGCCATTCCTTCTGTACAAGATTCTTATTTTTCTGATCGATCAGAAAAGTCTCTGTGTATCTTGAACTACTGGTCAGAATTCTTTTACTTTTCTCTCAAAAGGATTATTGCCTGATTATTATGTCTAAAACGAATCTTGTCTCCCAATCACGAGAAGCAAGAATTTGGATAGATCGAAGTCAAGATCGTCGATTGGTGTAAATCCAATACGAAATTCTAGCATTTGTCCATATGAGTTCATCACCAACTTTTGCTAATTCGAAAATCAAATTCTTATTCTTATCTTCTTAAATATTATATTTTTAATGAAGTAAAAATTCATTGATTGATTGATTTAGTCATTCCTACTAGAATATTTTCGTTGACTCTCTAGAAGTTATTTTATATTTTAGAGTGCATCTACTGGCTATCAAAATTTTCTAACGATAATCGTGTCACGTACTATCCAAGAAACACCGAATAGTTGCTAAATTTATTCTTTATATAAATTTTCAATCTTCCAATGTAATATGTGACTTAATTTTTAGTTTCACATCTATTTAATATCATTTAATATTCATCGAATTAACACATGAAAATCAACATGAAATTTTCATATTAAAATCAGTAAACCTATACAACTATCATACTATATTATACACACACATTAAAACCGGTCGACGACTAATGAAGTCCTACAAGTGAAATCATACCGTAATTGTTTATATAGTATCAAACAACGACGAACAATGGCTTTAAAAAACTCTGTTGCAAAATGATAGAAAAATAAATCTAAAATCATGATGCATTTTATCACTAATTTCCTTTTTAAGAAAATATGTCGACGATACAAGTGTCGGTTATATTTCACAGTTTTCGAGCAGATGTAAGTGTGATTTTTTGCAATATTTGACTTTCAATCCAAATATTTAACAACCCAACTTATTTCAACAAAAACTATTTTTCTTACTAAACTCCAACCCGGATCCATAAAAAAATAGACATAAAATCTCTTTGAATTAGAAAGAAGTAAAGTTTTGTTCTAAGTACTGTTGATTTAAAAGGATAGCGGGGAATGTGTAGTTATATTGAAAAGTGAAAAAAAAACACGCACTCACATGAATTCAGTGAAGATTAGAAAAATGAAATAAAATATGTGTTCATTTGACAACATGAATATTGTAGGTACGAGCATTTACGTTCATTTGTCCTGATGCGGGATAACCACGATCAGCATTTGATACAGCATTTGAGCCAGAGTCATTTTTCGGGGAAGTATTCGTAGTAGACTTTAGATTTGAAGAAGAATTTTCGGTTGTCTTCGCATTTGACGAATGATTTTGATTATTTGGAGAAAATGACGATCTTTCTTCCGATGAAATCTTTTCCACTTTCTACAACCAACATTTTAATATTGAATTTTTATAAAATTCTCGAAAATAAACAGAGCAAGAAGAAACATACCGTGACACTTTTCTTAGTGTTCATAGAATTGACTGCGCTGCTAGCAGCTGACGATGAACTAAAAAAACAAATTAATGTGTAAAATATTAAAACCTAAATGTGTATAGGAACCCATAAACTTTTTTGGCTAATAAGATTCCACCAATAACAGTAGTTATAAGAAGTGCTGCAGCACCAATACCAATACCAGCCCCAATACCTACATTTGACCAGCCCTAAAGAAAAGTAATAAAATGTTATGTAGGAAAAAACATAAGTAAATGCTGAGAAAGCTGCACAAGATGTCTTTATTCTATACCTGATCTGATCCTGTACTCGCACCACTCGCAGATTGACTATTTGCATTTGTTGCACCAGTCGTAGCTGTTGTAGCCGTAGTAGTGGTTGCCGTTGTAGACGTAGTAGTACTTGCCGTTGTAGACGTAGTAGTGGTTTCCGTTGTAGACGTAGTAATGGTTGTCGTTGTAGATGTAGTAGTGGTTGTCGTTGTAGACGTAGTAGTGGTTGTCGTTGTAGACGTCGTAGTGGTACCAGTTGCTAGAATGTAAAGAGAAATGGAACATTTTAGATATAAAATTAATCTAATTTAGTAAAAAAATGGTTTATGCTGAACTTTTAGCAATGAGTGAAAGAAGCAAAAAAAAACGTTTTACATACTCGTGGTAGATATGTATGCTGTTGTTGTAGTTGATGTTGTAGTAGTAGCTGTTGTAGTAGTCGATTCCGTTGTAGTAGTAGCTGTTGTAGCAGTTGATTGTGTTGCTGTAGTGGTTGTTGCTGTAGTGGTTGTTGTAGTAGTAGCTGTTGTGGTAGTTGATTGTGTTGATGTAGTGGTTGTTGATGTAGCGGTTGTTGTAGTAGTAACTGTTGTAGTAGGCGGTCCTGTTGTCGTAGTTTCAGTTGTTGACGAAGTACTTGTTGATGTTGTTGTCGTAGTAGTTGTTGATGTTGTTGTCGTAGTAGTTGTTGACGTTGTTGCCGTAGTTTGTGTCGATGTTGTTGTAGTACTAGTGGATGATGTTGATGTGCTGGTACTTGATGATGTTGTTCTACTCGTAGTACTCGTACTTGTTGATGTTGTTGTAGGTCCTGCCGTAGTCGTAAGTGTTGTAAGTGTTGTTGTTGATGCGTTATAGACTGTTGAAAAACAAGATTCAGTGGTGATAAAAAAAGAAAGATTCTAAATTAATTATTAACTCACCACATCGAAACAGAACGACTCGATGATTATTTTGATCAGCGACATATAAGTTACCAACTGAATCAAGTCGCATGCCTCTCGGTGTACTAAACGCCATAGCAGCCATAGTATCTGCGGTTAAAGAACCAGGTGCAAATCTTTGTATTCTATTGTTTCCTGCATCCATAATATACCTATTAAAGATAAATGTAGTATACTATATACATAATATATTTTTTTTAACGAGTTTACATAAAATTATTGGAATCAAATGTAATTGCAGTAGGAGCATTTAAAAGAGATGAATTCGACCCAGAAATACCTGTTACTCCAGCAACAGTAATACCGTAGGTTAAACCTTTTTGCCATTGTTGGACACGTTGGTTAGCTTTGTCAACTACATAAATAGTTCCATTGGAATCAACATATAAACCATATGGACTATTTAAATGAATCGATGAATTTCCGAGAACACCAATGCCAGCAACCTAAAAGACCTTGATCAATGAAAAGTCATAAAAAAATGATGCTTACCAATTGACCGGCAGTTGTATTAGAAGCGAACCATAGAGTAACTCTATGATTAGTACTTTCCGAAATATATATATTAGATTGATTATCAACAAAAATTGAATAAACAAGACCGATTTGATTAAGTGTAGCACCATTTCCATTTCCACCAGCAACAGTAAATCCTAATGGTTGATTTGGCAGCCATTTTTGAATTCTATAATTTGATGCATCAGCTATATACATGGATCCATCTAACGTAACAAATATTGATGTTGGATTTAATAATTGTGAATAAGAGGAACCACCAGTAAGTGTATAACCAGCAACAGTCGTTCCAGATAGAACTCCTATGATGTGGTTGAATAAGAAAGAATTAACAATTATGTTCTAGTGCTTGTAAAAAGAAAAGTTTTCTCATATTAACCTGTTGGAAACTTTTGAATTCTACTATTGGAATAATCAGCAACATAAGTATTGAAATTTCCATCAATGAAAACATCATACGGGCTATTTAAATTTGCAGCTGATGTTCCTGCAGTTGACGTACTTCCAGCAACAATTGTCCAGCTTGCATTAAAAACACCAGTTTGACATGCTAAATTCTGTGGTAATGCTAAAGAAAACCATAATTTTAGGCTTGAAGTTTCAAATGTATTAACATACTTGGATATGCTAATGTTGTGGTTGTTGTTGGAGCTAAAAAATTAATTTATTTTTACAGTTGACCTCTTTCTTTTCATTTTTTTCTGGCAGAATTAACTTACGGCATAAAATATTAAATGATATTATTCGATGTGATGAAGTATCCGCAACGAATAAATTATTTGAAAAATCCCAACTCATACTATAAGGAGTTGACATTGATGCCGATACAACCGTTACACCATAAGTCATGCCTATTAACCATTTTTGAATGCGTGAATTACCCGCATCCAAAATATACATGTAGCCATATTGGTCGAATGTAATCGAAGTTGGACTATTAAATTGATACGACCATGATCCAGCTACTGTGCTCTGACCAGCTACAGTTGTCCCATATGGCGTTCCTGTTAATATTCAATATACATCAAATTATTGATGGTTATGTGAAAACAAATTTACCATAAGTCCATTGTTGAATACGATGATTCGAACGATCAACAACATATAAAGTTGCATTGCTATCAACGTAAACACCCCATGGAGAATTTAGTCTTTCTGCTGTACTACCAGCACCAGCACCACCTGCCATCTTTGATTCACAAAGAAAAAAATATTGAAGAAAATATTACTTATAAATAGAATTTTAAAAAAATGTAGATTACCAGTTGTCCAAGGTTATTATTAGATATGGTCCATTTGGTGACACGATGATTTCCATTTTCAGATACATAAATATATGTATTATTAAATACAAACATAGCATAACTAACACCGATTTTATCTAATGTTGAACCTGCACCACGTCCATTCACGACAACACTGCCAAGTTGACTTCCTAATGGCCATTGTATAACGCGATAATTTGATGAATCTAATATATACATAACATCATTGGAATCAATATAAATTGCAGCTGGATAGTTAAGCTGTCCTAGTGTACTTCCAGCGGATCCTGTAATACCAGCAACTGTTCGTCCAACATTGGAGCCTTTAAATAAATATCTATTTAAGATTTATGTATATGATTATATGACATAATTACCTAATGTAAACTGCTGAATTCTATGATTACCATAGTCAACAACGTACATTTGTTGATATTGATCAAATTGTACGTCGAATGGGCTCGAAAGAAATGTTGGTGTACTTCCAGCACTTCCTGTTGCGCCCGTTATTAGGGTCACTGAAGAATTCCACATAGCTGTTGAACACAATGGGATTGTTGTTTGTGCTAACACGATTCAATTTTTTTTCAATAAAAGAAAAGCATAACTTAAAAGAAAAGCAAACCTGATAATGGAGCATTAGTTGTTGTTGTTGCTGCTGAAATACATAATTAACTAGCTAAAAATTTGGTTTCGATTTTTTTAGTATAAACTTACGACAATAAACAGAAAATGATTGAATACGATGATAATTTGTATCAGCTATAAATAGATTTCCAAGGGAATTCATTGCCATTCCTAATGGATTACTCATTGTTGCCGACAAAACAGTTACACCAAATGTAGAACCTTGAGACCATCTTTGTACACGCGCATTACCAGCATCTAATATATAAATAAAACCATATTGGTCAACTATAACTTCTGATGGACTATTTAATTGATAGGCAAAAGAGCCCGCAGCTCCACTGGTATCCCCAGCAACAGTTATACCATTGGTGGCACCTATTTATTTAAAAATTGACAATTATATTTGATATTTGTAAAATGAAAATAATCACTACCTAAATCCCATCGTTGTATTCGATGATTCGATCTGTCAGAAATATATAGACTACTATTACTATCAAGATAGATTCCCCAGGGAGAATTTAATTTGTCTGCCGTACTACCAGCACCATTCCCACCAGCAATCTATAAGTCAGAATAATTTAAAAAATGACAAGAAAATTTTTCCAATTACTAAAGTTCCTGCAGTTGTGTTTCCATTAAACCATTTCGTAACACGATGATTTGTTTGTTCAGATACATAAATATTATATTGATCATCAAGAAATACAGAATAACTTGCACCAATTTGAGTAAATGCTCCACCATTTCCATTTCCACCAGCAACAACAAAACCTATGGGATCTCCTAATTGCCACCGTAAAATTCTATAATTTGATGTATCCGCAATAAACATTGTTCCATTTTTTGTTACAACCATCGCTGTTGGATAGTATAATTGTGCAAGTGCACCTCCAGCTGAACCTGTCGAACCTGCTACAGTCGCACCCGTGTTTGATCCTAAATAAAATTAAAATAGTTACGTTCGTTTTTATTTTATTTACAAAAAAAGATGAACTATGATATAGACCTGATGGAAATCGTTGAATTCTATGATTATAATAATCAACAACGTACATATAATTATAGCCATCAAATGAAACATCATATGGATAGTAAAGTAATCCGGAAGTTGATCCTGCGGTACTTGTCGAACCAGCGGCTATTCCTGCTGTTGCATTCCATGTAGCTGTTGAACATAGAGGAACCGTTGTGACCACTGTTTATAAAATAGAGTTAGATTTTAAATAGTTTTTAAAATTTATTTCAATTACTTGGAGGTGCAGTCGTTGTTGTTGTTGACGCAGCTATATGTTTTCAAAAAATGTAGTTTTGTTTAATAAAAAATAATCTTTTAAATGAAAAAAAACAGTACTTACGACATAATAGAGCGAAAGATGATATTCTATGATATGATACATCAGCAATAACAAGATTAGCAAAAAGATCAATTTTCATTCCGGATGGATTACTCATAGTTGCTGATACAACAGTTTTACCATAGCTATCTCCTGGAAACCATCGTTGAATTCGAGCATTTCCCGCATCTAATACATACATATAGCCATATGGATCAAATATTATTGATGTTGGACTACTAAATTGATATGACCATGAGCCAGGATTACTGGTAGAACCTGCTACTGTCACACCAGTACTTGATCCTATTACGAAAAAGTATTAGTTTAGTTTTTATTTTGTGAGAAATTTCGTTGATCATTTGTATATACCTGCATCCCAACGTTGTACACGATGATTTCCTGTATCAACAACATAAACTGTTTGATTTGAATCAATATAGACACCCCAAGGTGAATTTAATTTTTCATTTGCATTTCCTGCACCATTCCCACCAGCAACCTTTCATAGAATTTCAAATAAAACTATAATCGAAATTTTAAAAAACCACAAAGCTTTTTACCAAAGATCCACTAGTCGTATTTCTAGCGAGCCATAAAGTAACACGATGATTTGAATATTCAGATACATAAACATTATTTTGAGCATCAAGAAAGAATGCATAGCTAGTTCCTATTTGAGTGAATGCTGCACCATTACCATTTCCACCTACTACAACATATCCCATCGGTTGTCCAAGTTGCCATTTTAACACTCTACAATTTGTTGTATCTAGTATATACATTGTTTGACTCGATGTTACAGATATTCCATATGGATTATATAGTTCACTTCTTCCAGAGCCAGCTGAACCTGAATTTCCTGCAACAGTGGTTCCTATTGTTTGTCCTATAAAAAAAGGAAAAAGCTTTATTTGAATCAAAAACGAAAAAGAAAAAGAAAAAGAAATTTTAATTGTGTTAACCTGAGCGAAAAAATTGAATTCTATGATTGGTTCTGTCAGCAACATACATATTTCTATATCCATCAAAATGAACATCAGATGGATTATATAATAATGTTGCTGTTGATCCAGCACTTGATGTTATGCCAGCTAAAACTGAAATTGTTTGATTCCAAATTGCTGTTGCACAAATTTGACTTTGAGATGATGCTAAGCAAAATAATTTCAATGAAATTTAATTTCTATTATTTCCTAGGCCGATAGAAAACAAAATATTACTTGGTGGTAGTGCTGTTGTTGTAGTTATTGATGCTAGAAAGGAATAGTAATTTTAAAAACTAATAAAGATAAACAAAAAGAAACAAAATGTTAACTTACGACATGATAAACTGAAAGATAAAACTCTATGATAAGATGTATCTGCGATGAATAAATTTCCTGAAAAATCAAGAGACATTCCCATTGGACTGCTCATTGTTGCTGATAATATTGTTGTTCCGTATGAATTTCCTGGATACCATTTTTGAACACGTGCGTTACCAGTGTCCAACACATAAATGAAGCCATATGGATCCATCATAATTGCTGATGGAGTATTTAATTGATATGACCAGGGACCCGCACTACTAGTTGTACCGGCAACAGTACTTGCAACACTTGCACCTTAACAGTAAACGAAGATGTATTTACTTATGATAATCGGAAAATATATGTATGTATTAATTAAAATACCCTGTGGCCAATATTGTACACGATGATTTGCTTGATCGACAATATAAATTCCACTGGTATTATCAACATAAATTCCCCATGGTGAGTTTAATTTTTCTGCTGTATTTCCTGCACCATTGCCACCAGCAACCTTAAATGAGAAATAACTCAATAAAGAGAAAGCCAATAAATGAATATTTATTAAATTACTAATGATCCAGCAGTATTATTTCCATTCACCCATTTCGTAATTCGATGATTTCCGAACTCGGATATGTAAATATTATAATTAGTATCAACAAAAAATCCGTTACTTCTTCCTATTTTATCAAATGTTGAGCCCGATCCTCGACCATTCACAATGGTTGTACCGATTGAATCGCCAACTTGCCATTTAACTACACGATAGTTATATGTATCTAATATGTACATAGCTCCAGTTGAATCAACATATAAAGCTGAGGGATTATATAATTCTGAACGTCCACTACCAGCTGATGGATTGAACCCAGCAACAGTTGTTCCTATATTTGATCCTAAAAATATTTGTCAAGTTGTTTATTTTTCTTAAAAAAATAAAAATGATTGAGTAGAACCTGAATGAAATCTTTGAATTCGATGATTATTATAATCGACAACATACATGTATCCGTAACCATCGTATTGCACATCATAAGGAGATGATAATAGTGTTGATGTTGAACCAGCAGTTGAAGTTGAACCTGCCACCATTGTAAACGATGCATTCCAAATGGCTGTTGAACATAATGGAATTCGACTTTGTGCTTTATAATCAATAGATTATTTGTTTTTTGAAGTATTATCGTTAAGTAAAATGATGCACTTACGTGGTGGCAATGTTGTTGTTGTTGTTGAAGCCGCTAGTGAAAATAAATCAAGATTCTGTTTTAACCGAAAAATAAATAAATAAACTTACGACAAACTAAGCTATATGAAATAATACGGTGGTACGATGTATCAGCAATAACTAGATTTCCAAGACGGTCAAACCGTAATCCAATCGGTAAATTCATTCCACCTGATACAACAGTAGTACCATAACTTGCGCCAGGATACCATCGTTGAATTCTTGTGTTACTGTAATCTACTACATATATAAAGCCATACATATCCAATGTAATTGCTGTTGGATTATTAAATTGATATGACCATGGGCCTGGATCGCTTGTGGAACCAGCAACAGTTAAACCAAAACTGACGCCTAAATAATATGATTGAGTTAATTAGGAGTGTATCAAAAAAAAATCATGGTATCTCTACCAGCATCCCATCTTTGTACTCTATGATTTCCACGATCAACAACAAAAATTGATCCATTCACATCGACATAAACGCCCCATGGTGAATTTAGTTTTTCTGCTGTACTTCCTGCGCCATTGCCGCCAGCAACCTAACACATACATAAACCATTTAACAATATACGTTGAGGAAAAAACAAAAAGTGGTTACCAATGCACCAGCAGTTGTATTACCATTGGCCCATTTTATAACACGATGATTGGATTGTTCAGATATGTAAACATTATAAGTATCATCAACATAGATTCCATAACTTACACCAATTTGAGTGAATGTACCACCGTTTCCATTTCCACCAGCAACAGTATAACCCAATGTATCACCTGTTTGCCATTTTAATACTCGATAATTACTTCTATCTAGTATAAACATAGTTCCATTTGACTTCACAGTGATAGCTGATGGATAATACAATTCTGAACGTGAGCTACCACTTCCAATTGAGAATCCTGCTACAGTTGTACCAGTTAATACTCCTAACACAAGAAAAAAACAAATGAAATGTCATCATTTTCCCATAGAGAATTCATGTGAATTAACCTAGTGGATATTTTTGAATTCGATGATTACCAAAATCAACAACATACATATTTCCATACTCATCGAAATCCATATCATATGGAGAACTAAGCAATGTTGCTGTTGATCCAGCTGCTGATATAGATCCAGCTATTGTAGACGATGTTTGATTCCAAATAGCTGTCGCACATAGTGGTACTAACGGTTGGGCTATTTAAAAAATAGAAAACAATATAATGATTTTCTTTCTACAAAAAGACCTATCACTAACTTGGTGGTGCATGTGTTGTTGTTGTTGATGCCGCTGAAATAAAAAAATTAACTCAGTGTATAAAATAAAATCAGCAAAACAAAAACAAAATGGAACTTACGACACATAAGGCCAAATGAGATAACACGGTGATAAGATGTGTCTGCTACAACTATATTTCCAAATGGATTGATGGTCATACCATATGGATTATACATATTTGCTGCGGCCACCGTGACACCAAAGTTAGCACCCGGAAACCATTTTTGAATTCTCTCATTGTTAAAATCCATAACATAGAGATAACCATTTGAATCAAATGTAATTGACGTTGGACTATTGAACTGATATGACCATGGACCAGCGTCGCTTGTCGAACCCGCAACAGTGCTACCAAAACTTGCACCTAAAAGTTTTGAGTTTATGGATGATAAATATCTAAGAAAATCATTTTGTTTTTCACTATACCGAATGGCCAATATTGAACACGATGATTTCCTCTATCGACAATATATAGTCCACTATTATTATCAACATAGATTCCCCATGGTGAGTTTACTTTTTCAGGTGTATTTCCAGCACCATTTCCACCACCAACCTAAATAAATCATAAAAAAAATAAACGAGTTACATATTACATGCAAACAAAGAAGTAAATTACTAAAATTCCAATCGATGGGTTTGTACTCAACCATTTGGTAACTCGATGATTGGAATTTTCAGATACATAAACATTATATTGAGTATCAATAAACAATTCATAGCTTGCACCAATCTGAGTAAAAGCTCCACCATTACCATTTCCACCTGCCACAACATAACCCAGTGCATCACCCATTTGCCATCTAAGCACTCTGTAATTTGATGTATCCATGATAAACATTGTTTCATTTTTTGTTACGCTGATTGATGTTGGATAATACAATTGTGATCGTGAACTTCCAGCGGATCCTGTTACACCAGCCACAGTCGAACCTGTTAAAGATCCTAAAAGAAATTTCAACAAAACAAAAATCTACTTTTGTGTGAATGTCAATATTAATGAGACCTGTGTCGAATCTCTGAATTCTATGGTTAGTATAATCAACAACATACAAATTATTATAACCATCAAAATCGATATCATATGGATTATATAATGATGTTGATGTTGATCCAGCATTTGATGTTGAGCCGGCTATTATTAGTATTGTTTGATTCCATATAGATGTTGAGCATAATGGAGTTGTTGTTGGAACTATTAAGAATATGTTTTAAACAAATTAATAAGAAATTGTTTTCTTTCTATTGAAAATTAGTTTACTTGGTGGTGCTGTCGTTGTTGTTGTTGATGCCGCTAAAAAACAACGATTGTTGATTTGATACATAGATATTTGTTATTCAAGGAATGAACAAAAAAGGACAACTTATCAACTTACGACAAACTAAACCATATGAAACAATGCGATGATAAGATGTATCAGCTACGACCAAGTTAGCAAGGCGATCAAATGCCAATCCAATTGGTAGATTCAGTGCTCCGGATGCAACAGTAGTACCATAACTTGCACCGGGATACCATCGTTGAATTCTTGCATTATTATAATCTACTATATACATATAACCGTCAGAATCAAAAGTAATTGATGTTGGACTATTGAATTGATATGACCATGGACCTGCGTCGCTTGTTGAACCAGCAACAGTTATACCAACACTGGCACCTTTTATATGATTAATAGTTTCAAAAAATGAAATTACATGCGATAGAAATATATATGATTTTTTTACCTGGACTCCACATTTGAACACGATGATTTCCACGATCAACAACATAAATCGATGCATTCACATCAACATAGACACCCCATGGCGAACTTAATTTATCTGCTGTATTTCCTGCGCCATTTCCACCAGCTACCTAAATAATCAATAAACAAAGACTTATAGATTACGTGCAATAAAGTGATAAATTACTAAAACTCCAGCAGTTGTGTTTCCATTTAGCCATTTCATAACACGATGATTTGATTGTTCAGATATATAAATATTGTATGAATCAGTAACAAACATTCCATAGCTCGCGCCCATTTGAGTGAAAGCTCCACCATTTCCATTTCCACCTGCTACGACATAACCCAATGTATCACCCATTTGCCATCTAAGCACTCTGTAATTTGATGTATCCAATATATACATTGTTTGATTGGAACTAACACATATTTTTGTTGGGTAATATATTTGTGAACGTGAACTTCCAGCTGAACCACTTGACCCAGCTACAGTTACTCCAGCATTCGATCCTAACGTGAAANAAAACACAAATATGGGTTATGTTTAGCATTTTATATCCAACCTGAAGGAAATCTTTGAATTCTATGATTATAATAATCGACCACATACATATTACCGTAACCATCAAACTGAACATCATATGGATAATAAAGTAATGTTGATGTTGATCCAGCTGTTCCCATTGATCCCGCTAATGTAGAATATGTTTGATTCCAAACAGCAGTTTGACATACTGGTCTAGCTGTTTGAGCTATTTTGTTGAAAAACAAATGAAAGTATGTATTTTTGATTTACCATTGATAAATATGATAATAACTCACTTGGTAATGGTGTTGTTGTTGTTGTTGCAGAAGCTAAAATGAATTATTCCAGGCAAGATTTACGAGAGTGTATAGAAAAGCAGAAATAAAACGAAACTTACGACACATTATATTGAATGATATAACACGGTGATAGGATGTGTCCGTTATAATAATATTACCGAGTGGATCGAATTTCATTGATAATGGTGTAGCCATTGTTGTTGATGCTACTGCTATACCATACGGTGCATTTGGATACCATTTAACAACACGATCATTCGCAGCATCTAATATATACATATAACCGGACGGGTCGAATGTAATTGCTACAGGATTATTGAATTGATAAGACCATGGACCTGGATCACTTGTCGAGCCTGCGACAGTGCTAGCAAGACTTGCACCTACAATAGTAACTTAATTATTCTACTGAATTAATGTATTAAACGATTTATATACCAAAATCCCATTTTTGAATGCGATGATTATCTCGATCAGCAATGTATATTGATTGATTAGTTACATAAATTCCCCAAGGGTTTGCTAATTTATCCGCTGTATTACCAGCACCATTTCCACCAGCAACCTTAAAAAAGAAAGAATAAAACGAAAGTGAAAATCAATCTTTAAAATCGATATTACTAAAGTTCCAGCAGTTGAATTACTGCGAGACCATTTTGTTATCCTGTTATTACTACTTTCTGAGATATAAATATTATATTGATCATCAACAAATAACTCATAGCTAACACCAATTTGAGTAAGTGCTGCACCATTACCATTTCCACCAGCCACAATATAGCCCATGGGTTCTCCAGCTTGCCACTGCAGTACTCTATAATTTGTTGTGTCTAATATAAACATTGTTCCATTAGGAGTGACATGTAATCCATATGGATTGTAAAGTTGTGATCGTGAATTTCCCGCAGAACTTGTTACACCAGCTATGGTCGTGCCAATGTTTGAACCTTTGAATAATTTTTTTTAATCAATCCATATAGAATATTTCAATTAGTCAAAATACCTGGAGCATATCGTTGAATTCTGTGATTGCTGAGATCAGCAATATACATATTTCTATATCCATCAAAAGCAATACTCGATGGATTATATAATAATGTTGTTGTTGATCCTACTGTTCCCAGCGATCCAACTAATGTAGAATATGTTTGATTCCAAATAGCCGTAGCGCACACAGGAACTGTTGCTTGTACTATTTAATATTCAAATTTAGATAAGATCTATTTCAAATAATTTTGAAACTTACGTGGTGGTGCTGCCGTTGTCGTTGTTACAGAAGCTGAAAATTAAAATAAAAAAGGTAATAAATTTATTTCCTTTAACTAACTATACTAATTCTATAAGCATTTGACTTAATTTAAAAGCAACTTACGACACGAGAGAGCAAAAGATAAAATTCGATAATTGAGTGTATCGGTAATAATTAGATTTCCTTGATTATCAGCTTGCATCCCATATGGAGTGTTCATCGATGCAACTATTACTGTTATTCCATAACTTGCACCTGGAAACCATCGTTGAACACGCGAATTAGCAGAGTCTAATACATATATATAACCATATTGATCAACTGTGATGCCTGTCGGACTATTTAATTGATATGCATATGGGCCTGCATCCCCAGTTACACCAGCAACAGTAGTACCACTTATTGCTCCTTAAATAGTTTAAAATAAATATTTGGAATAGTATAAGATCAAATCAACTCACCAGGTAGCCAAAGTTGAACTCGATGATTCGATCGATCAGCAATATACATAGACCCATTGACATCAACATAAATACCCCAAGGATTATATAATCTTTCTGATGTGCTTCCAGCACCATTTCCACCACCAACCTACAATTAAATAGCAGATTATTTCAGAATTCATTGACAGCAAATTACAAATGCGTACTAATATTCCAGAAGTTGTGTTTGTTGATAGCCATAGCGTCACTCTATGATTACTGTATTCAGATACGTATACATTCGATTGGGCATCCACAAACATGGCATAACTTGTCGTGATTTGAGTTAATGCTGCACCAGCTCCATTGCCACCGGCGACAACATAACCAAGGGGTTCACCAAATTGCCATTTCAAAACTCGATAATTAGTTGTATCCAATATGAACATTGCTCGATTTGAATCGACATAGATTGCATATGGATTATACAATTGTGAATAGGCACCACCAGCAGAACCTGTAACTCCAGCAATAGTTATACCTGTTGTTGTTCCTAGATAGACAAAAGAAAAAGAATTTAAATTTATTCGATATATATATATATATAATTATATAACGGGTGCGGCAGAATAAATAGCCCTATAAGTATTTTGGTGACATCTCTTCGGATTTCTATCCGATTGGGCTCATTAAAAAAAAAACGGTCTCAGGCTCTACAAAACTAGTCACTTCATCTGTGAATTCATAATACAATTACGTTTTAATATAATGAAAAGTAAAGATCTCCAAAATGTTGTACTGCCAAAGTACCAGACTGGTGATACTTCAACAAAAAAAATTCGTGATTTAAATGGTGGAAACGGTTTAAGAACAATCAAACCATGG
>OENM01000335.1:54323-77987 GCA_900239745.1 Rotaria magnacalcarata | reverse complement strand
AACATAGAGAACATTATTATTGTCAACATAAACATCACATGGATTCGATAAAGTTAAACCCGTAACCGCTGTTCCTGTTGCTGATCCACCAACATATTTTTGAATACGATTATTAGACTGATCAGCAACATACAGTGTATTGCTAGGTCCAAATACAGCACGATATGGATTATAAAGAGTAGTTGCTGTACTTGCTGCGACGCCAGATATTCCCGCCAATGTTCGAAAAGTACTATTCCAAATAGCTGTTGGACATATTACTGTTGTTTGTGCTAAAAATTTCAGCACATTGAGAAAACATTAGCGTTTCACAATTTTAAACTATAAACAAATAAACTTAAGTTTTCTTCTTGATCTTCTAGCGATAGTTAAAGCTTCAATACAATGGGTATGAAAAGTGAGAATCTTGTCACATTATGCGAAAGTCACTGAATTCAGCTAAACTTTGAAATATTAGCATGATTTCATTCATAATTAACAAATTGGTTCTTCCGAATAAAAAAACAACAAAAATAAATCGGATTCATTTCAATGAGAATTTATAAGGTGGCACGCATAGTACTACCTATTCACTCCTTAAAACGACTGTTGGTGCATCTCGTTTTGATTTAATATAGAGAACTCAGATGTAGAGAACTGAGACGAGATCAGAGAGGTGGCTGATATTTTCGAAAATTCTAGCGAGACGTTCTTCAACGTATTATTGTTTGAAGACAGGCAAATAATTTTGGAAGTAGAGTGCCTTATAAGTACACTGCAAAATTTCTCTGATCTAGATAAGAAACGTTTTCACAATTTATAGCAGCCACCAGGACAACAATTAATCTGTAACCCGGTAACTATTGGAGGGATTGTAAGGGAAGTTCTACATCGCACTGTTACGTATGTAAAGCAAGTCAAGTTATTTCACCCCTCAAGATTACATAGATCTTTTTCCCACCGGAAGTTTCTCATCATTTAGAAAAAAAAGCCCTAATACTCATTTTAGATATGCAAAATCATTGTCACAAACTTTTCAAGTTGATCTATGTTTGAGTCAAATAACAAATACCATGTAGACACATCAGAGAAAACTTCGGCTTCTTCCAGAAACTAGCGAAGATTTCCAAGAAAAGGAATGCTTCTTTGATAGGTAATTTTTGGTATTATGAAAGCTTTTCAAAACAATACAGAAGACGATATTTCAACGTTGTCGTTATGAAGGGAGGAAGAAGTCTATAAGTTTTCCATATTCTGACTTGATAGAACTCGAATGGTTTGAAAGAAATAAGATTCAGACATCGAAGTTAGTATACCCGAAACGGGCAGGTGTCTAGAGAGAGAATGTGTCGTGTCTTCAATTCTAGCGCTCTATGGACACTCTTACATTGAATTGAGTTATAGTTATGCCTGTAAAACCAGGAGGGAATACCATTGGTTAAACTGAACCTGGTAGCGCCACGAATGCACACGGATATTTTTTATATGCTAGTTCACACATAAATCATTCATTAAAATACAGAAATAGCGCTGGTATGGTTATTTTTAAAATCATTATCCATCAGCTCTTATTCTACAGTATACAACAGACTGCAAGAATGAAAGTAGAGATTATTTTTACAATATACAGAATGGATTCTATCAGTAAGAAAAATCATTTGGTCAATTTACATAAAGATGTTGGAAAAAACGTAGCATATTTTCAAATTATTTTGAGTCTTTCTAAAAGATATAAAACAGTTAAGGCTCTAAATACGTACTATACACTGGTTCGACAAAAATTCTAAATAGGAAAAAAAAAGATTAATATAAAAAAATTAATTATTGAATAAGAAACTTACAAGAGCAGCAATACGACAGCATATAATCTATATGGTTGATCAATATTCATTGCTAGAAATATAAATTAGAAATACAATTAAAAGTGTTCATTAATCTAAAACAGAAACAGTATTGACATTTGATATAATATATAAATTTCGTATGAAAGAATCTACATATTTTTATTCGATGTCTTCGTTTGATTGTTTTTATTCAAATGTTTTTCGAAATGAAAACGAATCAAGTTATATGAATGTAATAGTGACTGTTTGTTTTTTAAATATCTCGTGTTTTTATTAAGTGAATTTCGTTAATGGAAAAGTAACAAAGCAATCTTCAATTTTTATGAAACAACCTTTTAACATAAAAGAAGTATACCATTAACATACACAATAGAAATTGATCAAAACAACAATTTTGCCATACTTCCATTGCCCAGTTGATTGTATTGACTTTCTTTATATTCTTTATACATTNTATGGTAAAAAAACAGCGCTACTCAATAAAAAGACGTGCACTAAAACTAGACGAAAGTTCACGGGCGTTTTTTTTATTTCACATCATCAAAACTACCTTTTTCGAATAGCTCCTATGGAAATAAACGAATCATTAAATTCAATAATAATTATAATAAGACTTTTCACACTAAGAACTACATAGAATAGTTGATATTGTATCTGAATTTTTTATTTCAAACATATCTTTGATTTATTCTTTATTACTTTCAATAACATTTTTGCAATGGACAAACCTGAGCACATTTGCATCTTACCTTAAAGACAAGTCATCACTGATTTCAAAACTTCACATTCTAATTGTCTTCTTGTTTGGAGCGATTTATGTTCAAACTTTCGAAAAAAGTAAGTTAAAAAAATTACGTAGAATTCCATCTACTACAAAGCTAGATATTGATTTTAAAAGACTGAATAGATACCACTCGTAGTTAGTTATAGACTTAGTTGATTTCTTTCTTAAGAGTTTGAAACAACTATTGACTATAACTCGATCAAATTTTCAATTTAGAAGTAGTTGAGACATAAGTCTGAAGAAACCCTGAAAAATATGCATGCCAATAGGAATGTTTAGGATCTGAGATAGCAACATGAAAATAACAACACAAATTTTTTCTAGAATGACTCCGGAAATTAAAATTTTGGTAAGTAGGAATAATAAAACCACTACTATTCTATTGTTTTTTATGGTTGTTGTTTCATTTTCCGATACTTATATAATAGATGACTTTTAAACCACTGAAATCTACTCAATAAGTCTGAGCTTTATTGAATGAAGATAGTTTGAGAAAATCTCAAACTTGGTTTCATATTTATCTCGAGGGTGAAAACAATATTTTCGTATGGATTTTGCGATGGAATCAATCGAAAACGTTTTTGAAAGCAAAAAAGAAAAGTTAGGAAAACATAATTGAAACATTCAAGGAAAAGTAAGTGCGATCGAAGAATAAAACCTAAATTATTGATGCGATCTCCTGACCAAATTTGAGTAATGTTACAGTAATAACGATGAATCGAAGACAATATGCATATATTTTTTTTCTATTTTTTACGCAGTTCATTGTTTTTGACCGAGTTTTATTGAAAATAAATCCTTCCTCTATTACTCTTTATCATTTGTCTTTCGAAAATATTAGAAATTTTCTCTTCAAAATCAAGATTTCGTTAATTAAAAATAATTACGAAACTTGGTTAAATTTGATAAGACTATCATTTTAACCATCCATTTAGAAAATAAAAAAATTTATGCATTGATTTCTGTGACTGTGGGCGGTTAATTTTGTTTACTATGCGAACCAATATTTTGCTTAATAAGGCACTATTTGATTCTTTGAAGCAAAAAAAAGAAAACTCTCAGTCACTTAATTCGAAAATGAATCTTTCGTAGAACATTTATACTTTTTGTTTACAACACACACTATATATCCTAAATAGATAAATTGCTTGTTCCGCTACTAAGAATGTGATTGATTTTTTTTTGATTGTACATAATTATCAAATCTAGATTTAAATATTCATTTTTTCAAAAAATTATAATATTTTTCTTTTGTAATAAGTCTCTGTTACAATCAGTTCTTATTTCAATAATTTGATGTTTATAAAAGCTATGATTATAATCTTTTAAGATTTATCATAATCATTTCAAAATTCAAATGATCATAAAACAAAAAACAAAAAATTGATATCAAATGTTATATTTTAATTGATCGAAGCCTTGATTCAATCGTCGAGGCATACATTCCATTTTCATATTGTCACTAGGAAGTCGATTTTCAAGCCATTTATTCAGTATATCTATTAAACACATTAGATTGTCACATGCTAAGCATTGATTAATCGTAATTATTCAAACAATAAATTTTAATAAATAGAAAACTCACGTGGTAATTGAATTGACTGAGTTGTACGACCATTTGTGGAGTTCAAGTATTCCAATTTGAGAATATAAGTATTATTGTCTTCACAGAATAAAATTACTGGTGTAAAATTATTCACGAATATATCTATATAAACCTGATATATGATACAAATCCATGAAAAGTGTACTACAATATGCAGGTTGATGAATGTAGTTTGCTTGAAAAAGTGATAACATTGCAACTATTGTTGCATCGTGCTAATAATTCATTCAATGAAATAGAAAAATTATATTTTAATGAAAAACAAAGTTAAACTACTCCAGAGTAAATTTTTGCCTTCCGTCCCATGGAATCATTTTTCATCAATTTTTGTACATTTTCCATAATGTCATTAACGATTGGACCTGAGCAGTGATTAATTCAAAAACTTCTATACGAATAACTCTTCAATAGAATAGGAATACAACCTGCAATAATTCGACCAGTTTCAATTGTATCGAAAAGATAATAAAATGATAAATCAGCAATATTTTATAGTTGAGAAAGTACGAAGGCATCAACCCAGGATAAGCTCGTATTGTACAAGGCCTTGAATTGTTAAAAAGACAAATCGAGAAAAAAACGGGTTCATTTTAATATCTGTAATCAATACTTCAATTATAATTATATCGGCCATAATCCATGCATCAAATAAATCGTTTATTTTTGATCCTGTTCAAACTTTGAGTTTATCAAAAAAAGTCTACAATAAAATTTTATTTTATTTTATTCCAAAAATATATTTTACATCGTACTCGATAGTGTTGACTTATATTTTGAATTTGTTCACTATTTCTTCTTTGCTCTACAAGCTCGAAGAAGTATGGACAGTCACTCACACCCATTAACTTAAAAAAATGGGATATTATAGTGCCATAGCCAACAATAAAAATATCTATGCTGAACACCATAAGCTACTAAATAACTTTTGTTTTCTTTAAGTAGTTCAATTACGAAAATAAGATCTTTTGCAAAATCAATCCACTAGCAAATAGAGTATATACCGGTATACTTGTGATGAAGGAAATAATGAGATCAGTATGCTTCTTGATCTTCCATTGTGATCAGCATAGATTGATATCTGACATAGTAATTATGTTAACATGCATGTCAGACATAAATCTATAAACTTCAATTTCAAGTAGTCAAATTCTGAAAACATGCAAAGACACATTCACTACTGTTCTCGTTGAAGAAAAACAGAGGGCAACGATCTCAAGCATCTATCCTGTATATATCACAAATAAGATTAGTTTGATCATTGTTGATATGATTCTAAAATTTCTAGAGTTGATTGCTATCCAAATCTGAATGCTGAACATTATCTAGTGTAGCGAAAAACCGATTACACATGCAATTTAAAAAGTCTTAAAAAAATCAAATATATCAGTAGTTCAGTCTACGTTTAGAGTGACTGCATGAACAACTGATGAATCAATTCTCATTTTACTGTTTGCCTATGTAACCCACTAGTGCTCTCAATTCATCAGACAGAATAATAGGTTAAGAAATGAAATGGCCTTTTGGAAAAAACATGGAACGAACGTCTTATTTCTCAGATTTTTCATAATACTATTTTTTTCATTTGAATATTGTACTTGACTAGTAAAAAAATAATGTGTTGAAATACATACATAATCAATCGTTCGTGGTACAGTATGTACAGGTATTGGTTGCCATGGCAGAATCTCTGACCATTTATCCTCGTGCTCTAGTTTTGATAATATGATCTTTAATTTTTCTTTTGATGTAGGATAGAGCCCAAGTAAATTTGCGTAAGCTGACATTAGAGTTCTATCATAGTCCGTGCTCCGAATGCTAATCTATTCACGTAGAATGAAAGAAAAATCGATGAAATTTTTGGGGTAGTTTTAATTTATTTTGGCTGACTTCAGACGCCATGTAATTCGAATGGAGTTATTCCCCATAGCGCTCTCGAAAATATTGCCCCAAGCGCACTTGTTGAAGTTGTCCTCGACGCGTTAGTTGACCAAAACCATTTGTCCAGAAGAATTCATTTGTAATACTATTCGGATAGGTAAAAGCAGGAGAACGATCGCCATGACGATAAATCTTTTATTAAATAAATTTTTTTAGTTCAAAATGATATACAAATCGAAATATGTTGCATACTATGTGTGTGCCCACGAGATTAATTTTTTGTTGCGAAAATACGATTTGATTAATTAATACAAACAAGTAAGCACCGATATGCATTAACATTTTGATCATTTTCAAAGAAATGAAAGTAACGAATTGTTAAATATGCTATTTAAACCAGATTAGTCTTCAGAGTTCATTCTTAAGTAAATAGCAACAATAATTGCAAATATCTTCGTAAAGTTTTTAACGTATACTATAAATTTATTTCAATAAATAATCACACATGAGTTTTGAGATACACTAAGCATAATCATAGTTCATGATCTTTCAAGCTTTTTGTCATTTTTTATTTCTCCAACTCAATTCAGCGAATTCGTATAATAAAATTCAATTATCAACTTAACCGAATCATAATTAAATAATATGTATTAACAGGGGTAGTTATAATGATGGGGAATGAGTCAAGAATATTAAAAATATAAATTCAGAGATGAATCAGGAGCTTAAGGTCAAATATCAGAGTCGTAAGAATATCATTGTTAGGTTTAGTTGGTTAATGGATTAGTATATGTGCAATATCCCAAAAATCTTTGAGTAAAAAAATGAAGCTGATATCGAGAAGAATGAACAGCTTTTTGCTCGAATTTCTATCAGTAACGATGATAAGTTCATTTGAAATTATCGTGTACATCGAATCATTCCTCCATGACTTATACTTATTCACTAGTTTTACATTATCTTACGAAAAGAAAAAAATAATGAGCTTTTCATTGACTTTGAAGGTTAAAAAAAGACATTTTGCGCACTTCAGTCTTATCCTCATTTCATGATAAGTATTTTAATGATGAAAAGCCACGATTTGACAGTTATTCAAAGTTGACTTTGCTCGAAATTTGTATATTCATATATCAATATATAGCCAGCAAAAAGTTCAATACTATATACACGTTTATATGAGTGCTGCTGATTAAAATATTATATTGCTCAACATCTGTCCTACCATGCGCTTATCGTGATACTTGATTATTTGTTGTTGAATTATTTGTTTTTCTTATGACAGAGTAAAAATATCCTTCTTATGTCGACTAGAAATCTGACCAAGGGAGGGGGAGTGGCTCCTAGTGGATTCTAACGGGTGACCCAGAAATAATGAAGTCTTCAATATTTCGTTAATATCTCGCTTAATTATCATTGTACAACGTTGGATTTTTTCTAAAAGATCTGTCACTCAATGCTTGATAAAACGCACGTCGACAATTTTCTTGCAGAGACTTGAGGAAAAACAATGTTGAATAGTACCAAAGACCTACGAAAAGGCAAACTATCAACGATGAAAAACCATTCTTGCGGCATACATTGATCATTTTCTTCTTCAGATTTTCGAGAACTTAGCTTTTTCAATTTTCAATTCCGACACTCCTGCGAAAAGAGGCATAACTAAGCCAAAATAACGTCTTTTGGGTTCTGGCTTTCTTTATTTTGATTGAGAATGACTACTGTATGATATTCACAGACGTAATTTGATCTCAAATACTCTTATTCAATTCACCTGGCAAAAAATATCAGCTTTGAGACATTTTAAATAGAATTTTCAAAAGTCAGATTTGTTAATTTTTAAATGATTGCAACGAACTTTGAACTACGTGATCAGAAACACTACACTTCAAAGTACTCAGAAGCATCTTCACTTTTGTTTCATTGCGTAAGGTAGCGTAAAAAACGTTCGATGTTTTATCTTTACAATAGCTGTGAATGTTGGTCGTTCCATAAGTGTTTAGCATTATTTTGTAATTTTTCTGCTTTTCTATCTTCAGAGAAACTTTCGATATCCGTTTGATGAAGAATTGAATGGCGCATATTTTAGAGAAAAATCCAATTCTGTACAATGATAATTGAGCGAGATATTAGCGACACACTAAATCCTTCATTATTTCTAGGCTACCCGTGACAATCCACCAGGAGTCACTTTTCCCTCCTGTTCGATCACCTCGAGTGCACTCTAAATTAAAATGTGTCGCATATATATGTTGTGAGTAATAGTGTCGTAGGTTCAGTGTCGAAAATATGTCGCAACAGAAAGTGTCGCCAAATTTGTCTCGTTCTGTGTGTCGACTATCGATTCACCCTTTTCTTTTGCGTAAAAGATCCTATATAGAGAACTTGATTGAACATACGAAAGTTATGTATTTTCATTTAAGTATTTTTTAGATTATTTCTTGATTAACAATTAGTCGAGAGAATGCCAATCTTGGTCATTGATCGAGATGGGACTACCCGAAAATGGTCTGGTAAAAAGCGGACCGACTGGAGACTGTACAGATTTTAAGATCTGACCTGTTTGAATTTTCAGAAATGAAACTGTTCAAATAGATCAAAATCGAAAAAATTATCATGATATTTTTGATAAAAATAAAAATAAATTTCTGACTAGTGGGTTCAAAAAAACGTTTTCAGAATGTGTCGCATGTGTTGTACAAAATGTGTTGTGCCATCGCTGGAGATAATATGTCGCAACGAGCACCTGATGTCGCACTCGAATGTGTCGTACATTCTGTCGCAAATCACGACACACGCGACACATTTAAACTTAGTGTGTGATGAAAGTTCTCTTAGGTTAAAATAAGTATGCACTGTCAATTATATGCATAAATTTTTCGGCAATTCGATGAACTTGATAAACGAAAAGGTAGAGAATGTAAAATGATCGTGTTTCGCATTTCTGCTTTCAAACTGACAACGTAATCCTTCGATGACGAATAGTGAATTCTTTTCCACGCTTCCAAACATTAAAATTTGTACTGTCCAGTATGTCTACGTAATCCTTTATAATTTCCTTTTTATTTTATTCGTTCATACATTTATAAAGGTTAAACTTATTGTTATAAAGCTAGTATGTGCCTCTAAGAAATAGTATCATAGTAAAAATATTAGAATCAAAGTGTATAACATTTCTTCTAAGATCAATGATCGACTATGGCTGTCACTATAAATTATTAACTGAGGAAATAAGAAAAAAAAAGTTGTCCTGTACAAAAGAAATTGTCTCGTTGAAACATCTATATTTGGCAGTATAAATTTTTGTTGACTTCTATTTAATTGAGCAATAAAAAATATAGAATGAGCAATATTTATATAGAATGAGCAATATATATATTGGATGAGCAATAATTAGATGGAATGAGCAATAATTAATTAAAGTGAAGCGTACGTAAAATGTATATAAAAGGGCAATAATAACTCGTTTTTTTGGTATTGGGTCCAAATCTCGAAAAAAAAATCTCGAAGAAAAAATCTCGAATAGAATTATCTCGAAAAATTAAATCTCGAAAAATTTAAATTCGAAAAGTTCATATCTCGAAAACTCTCCGTTACGAAATCAAAAATCTCGAAAGAATTAATTATCGAAAGCAAAAGTTTCGAAAAAAGATTAGCTTTGAGAAGTTCCTCATGATAAATTTGGCCGATAGCTTTTGCCTCTCGATCGACTCGAGATTTGATATTTGTCAACATCTTGCGAATCTCTAATCGTTCAGGTACAGGCATATGAGTATGAGGATTTTCTGTGTATTTACGAAATTGATCATCAGAATTTAGGTGAACACCCGCATTACACAATTTGATCTCACATAACCAATAACTGACTTTCGCAGTGGATTTGTTTTGCTGATAAATATAACCATCAATGACGAGAAGACGTTTTTTCTTATTACTAATAAGAANATCTATTTTATATTGACCAAGTGTTCGTAGAATGAGAGGACATCTTTCAAGATTTGTTTTTTAGAAATGTGATGTAGCAAAATTGGTCGTTCTCCTTTAAAAAATCTAATTTTTTCTGGATTTTGCTTTTCGAAATATTAATTTTTCGAAATTTCGTCTTTCGAGATATTTTATTTCGGGATTATTTTTTCGAGATTTTCCTTTTTCGAGATTCTGTCTTTCGAGATTTTTTTTTCGAGATTTTTTCTTTCGAAAATTTCTCTTTCGAGATTTGGATAGCAATTCGTTTTTTTTACAACAATAAACATTTTCTTATCCTCATGAAATTTATATATAAATTTTATACATGACTCAGGCACAACTCATAGCATACTATTTTTTGTGTACTCAAAAAGTGAGTACACTCTAGAATCGGTCAGTGTGTCCGTCCGTCCGTTTGTAGGCAGGATAACTTTCGAAAGGAGAGTCAGATCGTGATGAAAGTTTCCACACAGTTCAGTCTCATGAATATCTCGGTCGAGTTCGAAGATGAGAAGGATCTCTCAAGAAATGGTTGAGTTATCGAAAAAATTGTCATTTTTGATCAGGCCATCCCTGAGAAGGGGTACAGGGATCTTTTTCAAAAACAAATTTTTCTCAGAATTATTCACAACATATATAAATCGAGTCTGTTTTTAACGCTGATTCCGAATCTGATATTAGTTTTGAACTAAATCGTAGCTTTCTAACGAAATATTGCCTGAAAACGGTCTCAAAATGCACAAAAACTGCATCCAGAAATCAAATTGCCTAGTTTCTCACGATAATTTTGGTGTTCAGACTTTCCAGAATGACTCATGTCCCACGCACTTTTTTGTAGTACATAACTCTCGGATGAAATCCGAAATTCCCCCATTTGTTATATTGTCAATTATGAATAAAAATAATGCACTTCTATCTTTTTTCTGTTGCTCAAATATGAAATTAATATTGTTATATAATAAATTATTTATTGCTCATTTCATTTTATAATATTGCTCAAAAATTATTGCAAAATCATGTTTTTATTATTGCTCATTCTATACTTTTTATTGCTCAAATAAATACAAGCCATTTTGTTTATTGAACGAAAACATTCAAGCAACGCATTATATAAGCTCATATATGTGGCGTTTTAATTTTCCAATAAAACTTGAAATGATTGATACTTTTAAGCGCACCTCTCGGTAAATAAGGAAATATCTGATGGTAAGAAAGTACGCAATCTAGTTAGCTGATAGGAATATGATTAACAAAAGGTAATCCGTAGAAATTTTTTTTGTAGATTGAAAGTGGGACTGAAAGAAATATTGTAAAGAAAATCAATTTGTTGAACAATGAATAGTTAATGAATATATCAATTCATATCTGTTCAATTAGGGGAGAGTAGAATAACAATAGTGGCATCAAATAGTGAAAAATGTTGACGTGTATGCTGTGCATTAAAAATTTAATGTACATGGAAGTCGGACTCGCTTCACATGAACCGTTTTCTTACTCAGAAACAATATGGATGTGATGATATTTCCTATCAATGATATAGAATAACGATAGATAGCTAGTAGCTATGGCGATATGCCTATTTAGAGAACCTTTTCAGAAGAAAAATAATGAACTATTTTCTTCAAATAGTTACGTTCTAATACCATAAATAATAGTAACAGATGTCAGTCAAGTATGTAATCCTCTATTTTTGAAACATTTTTCAATGGTTACCTCTCTTTGAGTCATTCTATTTCTTTGATTTTACATCTAAAAATGTTTACAAATATCATATTTCATTAATATCTGAAATATACGTAATAGTTATTACACACTATATCTGAAGCTAAAGTATGTCACTAGACATATGCAAACCGTCGAATGTTACGATTAGTGCTATACCAATAAAAGATTTATATAATCACTTGTATTGGGACCATCGCATATATGATCTTCGATCTAAGGAAGATTATATTAAAAGTCATATATGTCGTGCTCACAATATGAATCCTTCACCAGTTATTACAGTTGATGCCATAGCTGACATAGATGCTCAAATTAATAGTGAATATGGTAGAGCTGAGCAGTCGTCAGAAGTTTTCATATATACCGATGCCGAAACTCATTATGAAAATTATCAACTACAATTAAGAATATTAAATATTTTATTATCTTATTTAACATCAACTAGAAATCATTCGAATAAATCATTGAAGCAAATATATACTTTTATCGATGGCTACGAAAATTTTCATTCTACTTTTCCATTTTTATGTAGTGATAGTGCTTACTTTCATGAATGTAGTTTATTGGTTTGGCCATCTTATGTAAGACCAAATTTATATCTTGGTTCTGCAATGTGTCGAAATGAAACAGTAATAGCCATGCTCAACATTACTCATATTATGAGTTTCAGTGAGTACAATGAAAACGAAATAAAATCAACAAACATTACAACTTTACATTGGCAACTGTCTGATAGTCTATCCACAAATTTATTGTCCGTGTTTCCTTCTGCTATAACATGGATATCGAAGGCCATCAATGATGAAAATGGTACTGTGTTAGTTCATTGTGATCAAGGTGTAAGTCGATCAGCCAGTGTAGTGATAGCATATTTATTACATTCTAATACTAACTTATGTACCGTGGAAGCAGCTTTTAATCACCTTAAATTGAAACGAAGTGTAATTAGACCCAATGCATCTTTTCTACAACAATTGGAAGAATTCTCAAGCACTATAGACATAAAAGATAAGACAATAAAGCCGAATAAAGAAGATTCCATCGTATTTTAAATTCATTTCAATGAACCCACGTACCAACCAAGTCAACAATGTTCGAATTATTTTCGGTGTAAAATTTATTATTTTGTTCAAAATAAATGTTCATGCTCTTGAAGCATTGTTGAAATATTGAAATTGTCAGTATAATTTTGGAAATTTGCTTTCAGATGCACCATATAGAAGTAGATGTATAAAATTATTAGGTTACACTAAGTAGAGAGAATAAGATGGGTGTTGAATATTTAAAGAAATGCAAGGTAATGTGTGCATTAAAGCAGTGCCAACTCGACTGATAACATTTGATGAAAGCAAACTTTCTCTTGCTACTTTAGAGATGTTCATTGTCCAAAGTATATGCATAATATGTATGACATAACACGTTGTCATTTCGTATTGTGTCACCCCTAGATAATAGTTAGCAGTAGCTTGTATATTTGGCTTGTGTTTTTCACAACTACAACCGAAAAAGAGACGATTGATTTCATTTTTTTAATTCAAACAATGCATCATTATCATTCATATGAATGATATTGACTCATTTGGATTAGCAACATTCTCTAAAATTCACGAATCAGACCAGTCAATTAAACTCTCTGATGAAATATAGCATGATTCATCTATTTTTGCTCATTTTAAAACGTCATTCGTGCTTCACAGAAAATAAAGAAAAAGCGTGTCACTATATCATGTGATAGGGATGAACGTTCTCTATCTCTCTACACATCCAATCTCTGTTTAAAATAATATCTCAAAGAACAATTCATGATATTCTTGAGGGACGTATTTTGAATCTTTTCCAGCTGAAATACTCCCAGAGACAAATAGTTAAAGTTCTGAAAAAAGATGGAATCGGTGAATTTCAAAGAACTATATCTAATGTTAAACAATAGTTTGGTCGCCAATGTAATTCTCTTGAAAAAATTACATTGTCTCGAAAACGATCAGTATCAACACTATCAACTATATCAGAAGTTATTCAAACAATTGACGTCAATGATCCTCCTACTCAACGTTCTATAGTCAAATCTTATCATATGCGTCAATCAACGTCTCAAGAATTATAAAATTGAGCAACTTTACTCTTCGGAAAAAAAAGTTCATAAATTAACACCATCGAACGTCGAAAAACGTCGTCAACGTGCACAACGACTTTATCGACAATTAGTCAACAGTCGCTACAAAAAATTCATAACAACCGATGAATCTTGGTTCTATGTCGATGGTACTGACGGGAAAAGGAAAGTTTGCTACATAAAAAAACCATCCGAATTATGAAAGAATGATAATTCAACAAAGATTCATCTCGTTCAAAACGATTCATGGTATGTACTGGTCTTTCATCTCATGGCAAGGCATCTCTTCGTTTTGTTAAACCTGGGGCTAAAATCAATTCAGATTATTACATCAACAACATTTTGAAACCATTTTTATCACATGATGTTCCTCGTTTATTTCCAAACAAGAAAAAAACGAAAATGATTTTTCATCGGAACAATGCTTCCAGTCATGCTTCGAAGAAAACAACCGCTTTTTCAATGCCTCAAATATTAATTATATTAAACACACAGAATGGATGCCCAAGTCACCAGATGTAGCTCCCATGAACTATTCAATATAGAGGTATTTGAAACAACGGCTGAACAAACAGAAAATTGAAAGTTTAGGTGAAGTAAAAACAACCTTTTGTACCAGTGGAAAAGGATGGATCAAACTTATATTGATAAAGTTTTAGCTTACTGGCCAAAATAAATATTTCTTATAATTAAAGCTCGTGGCTTTCATATAGAACATCATTTGAAATTGTAGCTTTTCTCCTTCTATAATAATGCAAATAAAATGAGCAAAACTAGATGAATCATGCTGTATTTCTTTAAGAGAAAATATGAATATGTTAAACCTTCCCAGATCTGCGTCATCAAAATTCAACTATTTCACATATCTCACTACATATAATAGGCTATGCAAGATCTCTTCAGTTCTTTGTTGTCTATATGCGTGTTTTACCTTTCATTTTAATTCAATAATCTACGAATGTTCTGTTTTGACTATATGTGCTATTGTTTTCAGACAGATGTTTTTCTTCTTCTCTCTAATTAACACATGCGAACACTTCTTATTATTGTAACACATCTTGATTAATACGAAAAACAATGAAAATACTGCGATAACATTAACGCACAATTCATTACTTATTCATTCGTTCATGTTAATGAATCCTTTTGTTTAATACTAAAGAATAAATCATCAATGTAGTAATCGTTTTTTAACAACTCCATAAAATCTGTAGAAAAAATACATTATTTAAAAACATTTACTAATTACCATATAAATATGACACGAGTTTACTTCATACTGTGAAAACAAAAAGTCCTTCAGTTATTTTTTCCTATATTTGTTCTCTTTTTTTCTCTATCTCATCGTCCTTACTAATGGTGCTTTACATGCTTATCTCGTCCTCTTACTGTATTCACGCGCTTCAGATGTTTTTTAGATGTTTTTTTCTATTCACTTCTAGAAAGCGAAGAGATCTTCAGAATTCTACGTAACAAATTTTCTGGCATTGTTAGCAAGATGACGACTAAACCACTTGCCATTATTACAGGGGCTGCGTCTGGTATAGGCTATGCCGTGGCTCAGTATTTGGAAAAAACACATTCACTTCTATTGATTGACCGAGCAGAATTTGGCGATCATATTCAAGCAGAGACGCTCCAGTTTGACGTCGGCGAAGCAGTCGAATGGCAAAAATTGACCGATTCTATCAATGGTCGACCTATTGATTTTCTGATGCTTAATGCGGGCGTCGGATTCAAGAATTCATGGATCGATCCAAATGGTTGGCGTGAGATGATGAACACTAATGTTTTTGGCATAATAAATGGGATCACAACTCTTTTGCCATTGATTGAAAATAATAAAGCAACTATTGTTATCACCGGTTCTAAGTAAGGAATTACGAATCCACCCGGCAATCCTGCGTACAATGCTTCCAAGGCTGCCGTCAAGTCACTGGCAGAAAGTCTTTCTTACGATCTTCGTAAAACGAACGTTAGCGTGCATCTTCTCATTCCAGGATAGATCTTATTCAATATTGAACGTTGACTTGACATCAACTAGAGGTTCACAACATATTTTTACCTTGCATTATTTATGAATATGGCTAATACTTACACTAACATGACTCGAGGAACTTCAACAAACAAGCCGAATTCTGCATGGACAGCAGATCAGGTCGCCTCGTATATGTTTGAAAAAATCGAACAAAAGCAGTTTTACATTCTTTGTCCAGATAATGCTGTGACTAATCATACGGACTATAAACGTATGACTTGGAATCTGCATGATATTACTGAAGGTCGTTCGGCTCTTTCACGATGGCGAGAAGAGACTGTTGATGATTTTGAACAGTATATGAAAGAGTAAATCTGTGGCTTCTTTTTCTTGCTTCACTTTTGTATTTTGTGTTAGATTTCAAATATAGAAGCCTAGCGCAGCAACAGCATTCTATGCAGGTGGGTTCAATGCAATAAAAAGCTGAATGTGGTAATTAGGTTCTACAAAAATATCTGTATAGTGCAAGATATCAACAAGAGTACGTCTTGGTTTTTTCCCGAAGTCAAACAGACGAAATCATTTTTTACTTCACAGTATATACCAAATGATTGCAACAAAACAAGTTAAAAAAATCGATCTTAAACTCAAAATTTTTATACTTGGTAGAGCAATTGAAGTAGCAAATAGGAGCAATAGCTCAATATTGCTCTAATAACTATCAAGCTCATAGTTCATATTTTATTACTATCTTAGTTAATAACGGTAATTGAACAGCAATTCTTCGTAAATTTATTATTATCTTGATCAAAATAGTTTTTAAATTTCAGGATAATTCATGTAATGTGTATATTAAATGAATTAAAAAGAAATTTTCAGAGATTTTTTATTCATTTTCTCCTAAGAATAATAATGCTTATCTATATATAATAGAGAGTTTCAGTTGTGATAAATAGTAGCTGTGTATTTATTTTTATTCTTGCCAGTTCCTAAGGTCGTCAGTTGTTTACGTTGAGTTTCTTCAATAAGACATGCAAGTTCACTAATACGAATGTCTTTCAACTGAAGAATATGTTCTAATCGTCTCAGTTTTGCTCGAAGTATTTGAATTTCTTCATCTTGTTCTAAGCTTTGTTGTTTTAATTCTTCGTAAACTCGACGTGAAACCCATCGACTAGTAAAACTACCAATAGATTTACTAATGCGACTTGACCGGTTGGAAACAATATTTGTGCTTTCCTTTTTTGAGTCGATGATGTTCAATGCGAGCAGTGATTGATTTGGCGAAGGCAAAAGTTGAGATTCTAGTTTTTGTCGTAATTCAAGTTCTTCATCTATCTTTTGTCTTAGCTTGAACAAAAATACTTCAACAACTCCTGGCTTTCCATTACATAAATCAATAATGATTTTATCGGGTAAATCCAGATTTAATGGACACAAGATTCTCTTATTTAATTGTCCCCAATTGATCTTTTTCGGATTAAATGAATTTGCTACAGTGTAATTGTGCATATCGACCATATCGGGTAAATAATGTCGAATAATTTCAGCTACTAAGATACCTATAATCGAAAGCTTCAATAATTAAATGAGACAGAATTTTAAATTACCATCAGAGAAATCTCGTTCGATTTTTGTCTTTGTTTTTGACAGTGGAATACTATCGATCCAAAAGTATAGTTCTTCCAAAAGTGTTGGATTCAATTCTAAATCCCAAGCCATTTGATAACTAAAACAAGACAGTATGTTACTTTACTGAAAAGCATATGTATATACACAAGTGTAATTGGAAAAGATTCCTCATTTTTCTGCCGAAGATACCTGAGATCTGCCGAGAAATGTTTTGTAAACTATTTATTTTATTGGAATTGG
Source organism: Rotaria magnacalcarata (assembly GCA_900239745.1). NCBI lineage: Eukaryota > Metazoa > Rotifera > Eurotatoria > Philodinida > Philodinidae > Rotaria > Rotaria magnacalcarata. The sequence goes on along the minus strand of OENM01000335.1, from coordinate 60,245 downwards.
TCCCTCTTACAACTGTGAAAACTGCTATCAAAAACAAATGCTATAGTGTTGGTTAAAAATATCGAAATGATAGAAAATTTTACTTTCGATTCATACGAATCAGTTTTCTAGCTTGTTAGAATAGCTAAACAGTATCGATATGAATAGTTCGCAAAAATAGATCCAGATTCTTTCTGGAAGTAGATTTTATAACCTGTTAATCGTTCTGCATTTACAAGGTATACTTACCAAGAATTCAAAAATCTGTTTAACTTCTATTACCCGAAGACTAAGATGTAATTGTTTTCTTATTTTCTATTGTACCTCTTTTACAAAGAGAACGGTTTTCTCTCTATTTTTCTCGTATCATTAGTAAGTCATTTGTACGAGACAGAACAACGATAACTATCGTCCGATAACAAGTTGATCAACACTAGAAAAGAAAATTTTTGTTGCATTCTATTGTTGCCTATCGTTCCCGGTATTTGTCGTATCTAATTGGGTAATGCAATTATGTGTTGAACATGCAAGTTATTTGAATTGATCTAAGCTTCATAATGAAAATAAAAAAAGTTTGAATTGGTGAAAATTAAGCTAGCATTACTAGTAGCATCGATCCTGATTGAAAGAATTATGTTTCGGTAGTATTTTTGTTAACATAAGTTGTAAAAATTCAGTACTATCAAACTTGAAACTGGAATTCAACTGAGTCTTGGTTTCAAGTTTGAGCCATAGGATGTCTTATAGAAGTATCTGAACAAACTAAAAAACGTGTCAGCTCAGGACCTATGCGATATATAGAAGCTAATTATAAGCAAGATATCTTTTATCGACTCACTGCCACACCCACACCCACACACTGTAAAAAAAATTTGTAGAATAATAAACCCAAAACGGGTTGATGAAAGTGCAACGTATAATAAACCCTTTTTACCGTATTTAAAACTATCCTAAACCCGTTCATAAACGCTTTTTTCCGTATATGAAATTGCCATAAACCCTTTTTTCCGTATGTGAAATTGCCATCAACCCTTTAATAAACTCTTTTAAATACGTTTTCAAGTGAGACAAACATCTAAAGGTTATTTAAAAAAAAGTATTTTAAATGTTACACAATCATTATTTTGCTACTATTCCAATTCAGTTTGCGTTTCAGATCATATATATATATATACTTTCATAGATTTATAATTAATTAAGTGATGTACTTTCTGTTGTCACCTGGGTTTGAACATATAACATAATTCATGATTGTCTAACTTGTTATCCATTCGATCAGATTCGCGCTCAAGTTGGATAGTATGAAATGTACTCTTAAATTAAATGATGTTCTTCTGAATAGCCGCTTCCTATTTTGATGAAGAAATCGGAATAATAGATTTCTGCACCACTTATTTATTTCAAATTGAATGATATTTTTAAAATATTATTAAAGTAGACCACTTAAATTTTATAGTTCATATTACAGATATATCGATATTTAAAAGTATATTATATAGTTAATAAATTATTTAATTGATAGGAATTCCTTGAAATAAATTTTAAATAATTTTTAGAATTTTTTTCTGAGTTTTTTTCTTTATGGACTCAAAAATAACGCTTAGAAATGTCTAAATTTTAAAACAAAAATATTGTGAAAGATTTAGTATTCTGATTTCTTTTAGAACTCCTCAATTTTCGAAAATTTTATATTGATTGATAGTACTCTTGTCGATCGAAATACGTTTGTTTTTGGAAATAGCCACCGTGGTAAAATGTTTCAAGTGATAGTGAGAGAGCGCTTTGTTGAAAAGTTAGAATAATTAACTCTTGATCGTAGAATAATAAACACTTTTTATGAAAGAGTAGAACAATAAACCCTTAGTTACGCAAGGCAAAACGTTTTTTTTTGTGAAAAGACACAGATATGAACCTTTCATCGTAGAATAAAAAACCCTTTCCATAAAAATTACAATCATAGACCCATAACCGTAGAATAAGAAACCCTTTTCATGAAGGGTATATTGATGAACCTTTCTTTTTCTCCGCATAAACCCTTTTTTCATTTAAAATACCCTTTTTCTCAAAAACCCTTAAAGGATTTGTGCGGTTCTCCTAAACCATTTAAGGGTTTAGGAAAATTTTCCGAAAGCACTAGGGTTTCTTATTCTACGAATTTTTTTTTACAGTGCACCCTCAAGACGAATCTTCACTTTACCAATAATTATATCCACAACGAAGATTTTTGAAAAAAAAATAAAAATAGAAGAAATAAATGGCACTGTTGATGGCAGGTAGCGATATCTTAGTTGATAACCAACTTTTCAATAGCATAATTGCGAAATTTACTATCGAACTATATACTTCCGATGTAAACAACTTGTTTTGTAAGAATTTGACGTTTTGTTCACGGTCATCTTGCTAAAACCGAGTAAATTTGTAAAATTATTTTTAGTTAATAAGGCGATACATAAAACGTTTCTTTTCAAAACTTAGATATGAAGTCTTTTATTTTGGTGTAATCGGACTTATTCGTGGAGACCACATATTCTGTACGCCGATTGGTCTAGACTAAAATTTCAGAATTTTACTTCGACTAGAGGGTCTGATATGTTTTTTTACATGAAACTTCTTAGATAAGATGTATGAAATTCTTGAGAAAAGAAGTCAGATTGTAACAGATTTTCGATAGATCTTTTAAAAATACATCTGATTAATTCATGTAAGCTATCTGAATGCGCTTTTTCTTGATTTTAACAAAAATACATTTGTAAACATGTTTATCGCCTCTGTCAAAATATTGATTTTTTTAATCAGAAAAAATATGAAGTCATTCTGATAACAAAGAAATAAAGATTATATATAATATAAAGATGATTCAAACTTTTCTTCTCTGAAAGAACTTATTAAATATTGTTTTCGAAATCATCATTTTCTAGATTCTCAACATTGCATTACTTGATAATACCTTTTTAGTGCTCCTGTCTGCTTTTTATCAATGGTGTTGTCAGTTTTTACATTCGCTTTCGATGTTTGTGTCAGTATTGTGTAAGATATATTTATGTTGATATGCAGCATTTGAAATGTCGTCAACACTTTCGTCTACAATATCACTGTGTAAGCTCTCATTCTAAGTTATTACAAAGAATTTCTTTTATGTTTATAACCTTTTTTTAATTATTTGTATTCAAAAGTAATTTATATAGCTGATCATCCTTGCTTTTAGAATATGTTCTATACTGATTCTATTAAGTTTTTGATAGAATGTGTGCTAGTTTACATGAATGTATGCTCTACACTCTACATAAAAAGCATATAAACAGTGTTTTTATATGAAGCACGTGTAAATACACAACTAGGAAGCTGAAATCAAAAAATAGAAATCAAGAGAAAAACTATGGTGAAGTCAAGGAAACAGAGGTAATTAGATGTAAAAACTGTTAGCGCAATCCCTGTGGGATTAAAATGTGAAAAACGATAGAACTCCTTTACTGGAACCTGTCTACCACGGTCTGTGAGTCGTTGTATCTTTTCTGCCACTGTCTGTAATCATATATGAAGCCTATCGCTCACGGTCTGTATTTTGATCTATGGATTCGGTAGAGACCATCACAAACCCTGACAGTGAAATTAATTAAATAAATAAATAACCAATTAGGTAATTAATTAATTTCTCTGTTCCGGTCTGTGGTGAGGGGGGGGGGNTCAAATTTCTACCCTATATACTTCAACACTCGTTTCAGATCGTGTTTCACAATAGAGACGATAAATGTTTAGAAACTATTCGTATTCAGTGATTTTAGCATAGAAGGTGGAATGGTATTTCTTATTTTTCACTAACTGCAATTGTGTGTACTGATCACTTAGATATATACGTTTGATTTCATTCTATACGACACCGGTATACTGAGCATTGTACACAAGGGGGGAAAAGGTGATTTATGATTTCGTGAGTTAAGGTGATTTTTTTGATTTAAAGTGAGTTAAAGTGATTTTTTTGATTTAAAGTGATTTAAAGTGATTTATTTGAGTTAAGGTGAGTTATCAAGTTGAAGTATTCAGGCGGAAGAAATTGATTTCTAATGCTAGAAGTCATGGGCAATTACAAGAAATTAGAGAAATCACTAGAAATCAAGAAATCAGTTTGCTCCTACTTGCTTTGAATCCAATCCATTTATTATAAATGCACGGTGAACTGCACATCATTTTCTTGTCAGAAGCATAGAAATAGATGGCTCTGTTATTTATTTTTCTTATAGAAGTAATATAACATGGAATAAACAAACAAAAAGAAATTAGTTTTTCTCTTGAACCCTCGTTAGTCTATCAGACGACGAAATAGGTTTAGTTTTAGAAAAATACCAATTGGCTGTTTGCTTATGCAAGTATTTCTTCTGACCATTCACTTCCACAGAAAAGAAAGATTCATTTTGATAGTTATCAATAGAATCAAATATACGCATTCCATTGACGGTGGAACTGGACACCTCTGGAAGAACATCAAAGTCAAGTTCATCGATTAGCATTGATTCTTCGTCGGCATTCGTGGTGTTATTTTCACTATAGCGCTTGTCGAGTTGATGTTGTTCCTCATTGTTATCGTCATCATCATATTCATTTTCGATTTCCTCTTCTTCTTCGACTTTGTTTGATGCACTAGTTTTCTTTTTGGATATTTTACATTTCGATTTTGTTAACTTCTTGTATGCTATTCTATTTACGTCTTCGAAAGATATAAGTTCATCACTAGAATCAAGTATAGAAAATTCACAACCAGAAAGAATTTCTTTCGCTTGAACGTAGGCGTTAAACACAGTTTTTTCTAGTAGTTCTTCAGTAATCGTAATTGTTGTTGTAGATGTCGAGGGTGCTGCCGTAGAGTTTTTTGACTGCTTGTGATGTTTAGGGAATACAAGATTGTTCATATTACAATCCGAAGACCATCGAATGCTTTGGAGAAGAGCGAGTTTTTCGACGCGCTGGAGAAATTCATTAACAGAGAAGTTGACAACGGATGAGAATGGACCAGACATTGACCTAGCTGCGCGAAAGGTGCTTTCACACATTTGAGAATTAAATAAAGAAACGTTCAAAGCATCTTCACTTAGTTTTTGCTCCGCCACTAGTACAGCAAGGTATGTGAGACTATGCGCATTCATTTCAAGTGAGAAAAGACACGGCACGGTAATGAATAATTGCGATTTTGAGATAGGAGTACTAAAATCAATTGGAAGCAGACGAAAAATATTTTCGTCGATGTCAGCAGAGTCTATACTTTCCAACCACGCAGACCACAAACGAACGATGAAAACGGCGCACCACGAATAGTAAATACGATCGATAATAGTAGTCTTTTTCTCGACGAAAGCGAAACGAACGAATTGAATGATCTATGAAAAAAATCTATTATATTTGAGTATTCAACATGCCGCAGTACCACGGTCAAAACTTTCATATAACTTTAAAGATGTCGTAATAGATTTTATGGTGGTCCTTTTATTGATTCTAACTCAAAGGTGTATAGTCTCGTCGAAATAATGCTTGAAGATTTTATGACTCGAGAAACATGTAAAATTTAACCTTTAGGTAAGCTTGTGTTACTTGAGAACTCGAAATTTTTTTGAGACAAACAAGTGTGGCGTCACTTGTAATTTTTTCACAAGATGAATAGTTTTGCTTGTCCTTCGGGCAAACATCGGAAATGGTCAGTCCATGAGTGAATTTTGAAAGGTTATCAATCAATTCTATAAGATGATTGACGCTGGCATATTGCTCTCCCATCAGCAAAACTGTTGTCGACGATAATAAGCGGTTTCGTAATTTAGTACACAGATATATGCCTTCTTGAAAACATACAAATAGCTGCATTGGTTTAAAAAAAACCCATGAAGCTTTCTAAACGATGCAAAAGAAATATATTAATAAATTTATAAAATTGGACATTGATTTTACTCGGGTAAAAAA
>OENM01000335.1:41523-54299 GCA_900239745.1 Rotaria magnacalcarata | reverse complement strand
CTAGATAATAAAGAAAAATAAAACAAGTGCGGCAACAATCAATATCGATTTTGTTAACTAATTTTCTTCGCTGAAATGTTTCTGCAATTAACGCTAACATTTTTTGTCAAATATTGTCTCTACATCTGAATCAACTTTTATATTTTACCAAAGAAAAGTCGCTTCCTATTATCAAGTTGTACTATTTTCGTCATTGAATAGCGTCAATGTACAAGAAAGAGGTTTATCAACAAAGTATTTCTCTTCATTTAGTTCAAAGCAATTTCTGACAAAATATTACCCAATGTATCTTACTTGACTCGCTTGATTTTAAAGCTGAAAAATGTTCGAAGCTAAGTCTTACTAATGCTCAATGTTTAAAATCATTTGAAATCTATATCAGCTTTACAGAACTAAAAATTTAGTAATCGTTTTCACATTACGCTGCATATACAGATTCATGGGTTTTGTCTTGAAAACTACCGATTTACTCACTTTGAGTAAAGAAATTTTGAAGCAATTCGGATGATCTTCAAAGTCGGTTGGTTGTCTTGAAAAGAATCCCATTGATTCACGCATGACTTTCAACTGTTTAGGATCGCAATCAGCTGAAAATCCTAATACTCGAATCTTTTGAGTCATACAAGAATCGAAAATTCTTGACCATCTGGCGAGAACATCTTCACCTGTAAAAACGCTATTCGTGCCATATGCTGTAAGAAGAAATGGTGGTGGTGGCACTTGACCAATAGGACAAGTTGGTTGAATAACATGTATATTGATCAAAGATGATTTATCTATTTGTTCATACCACGTTTCAAGTTCACCCAACGAATTAGTAGAAAAGTAACGTGTACACGGAAATCCATTTTTAAGAGGAAGCGTGAATCCAACGAAATAGTTAGATCGAGTATTGTATGAGATTTTTGGTACGACCGAAGTACTGTCTTCTCCACAAAATACATATTTATATTGAGACCAATCAACATAATCTTTCAAACGATCATATTGAAATTCACCTTCGATAAAATTGCATTTAGACGATGTACGAATTAAACGTAGACTAGTTAAACTAGGAATGGATCCAGGAATATTGAGTCTAAAAAATTCATAAACGCAACGGCCTCCTAGAATGAACATGGAAGTAGCAAAATCTTTTATTGGCTGTTCATAACGAAAAGAACTTTTAGAACGTGTTGCATTAGATATCATATTCGAAAGAAAGTCCAATGAAAAATTAGTCAATAAGTTTGATTCGAGAGAATATACAAGATCGACTAAGAACGAATATTGTTGAACAAGTTCAGATGAAATCGTTAAAGCATTTGTAGTTGATGATGATGATGATGATGATGACGAATCAATAGATGGAATAAGAGAACGAAGTGATCGAATGAATTTTTCGAGTTTTAAGCGAATACCAGGCATGATAAAAAACGAATAATTGTCTTGTTTACTTTTAACTGAAATACCAAGAATTTCTTTGAGTGGTACTGTTCGATCTGATTCGAATTGAAGAATAGGAAAGACATCGTCGATCTCGATGAGATTCATGGAAGAATCGATTAGTTGAAAACTAAGTAATTCAAGTACCTTCTTACCACAATATTCTTCAACAATGTGGTAAAAAGAATCCCCGTTGAGAGATAGTGCGTTAGCTGGAAGAAGAAAATTCATCTGAAATGCAGAATTATACGAAAAAAGTAGTAGACACCCAGGTCAATGATTTCGGACTCCGGAACCGACCGGAAACCGCCGGAAACGGGGTTATTTCCCGATACTTCCGGTGATTTCGAACGATATTCCAACCGGAAACGGGCCGGAAAACCATCCGGAAGGTGGAAGCAGTATTCTGTTTGGAAATCACCGTATTATAACCGGCGCATTCCGCACTATTCCCGCCACCGTAACCGTTAGGGAAAATTGCCGGAACCTACCCGTGATCACACGGAATACCATCGGAGTACGCGAAGGAACTAAAGAAATCCGACCGGTTCCACCTGGGAAAAACCCGGAAGTTCTAATCTTCCTGAGATCTCGCGCATATTTCCTGACACCCCACAAATAACCATCAATTAACTAAAATATCAGCCAGTTTCACCAATGCCCAATAACCTCATGCACTGCTTCAAAATCATCCACTAAACCATAGCACACACTGAGAGATCCCGAGGTAACGAAGAAAAATTTCAGGTATTTCGAACACTTCTGGTTTGAAATCATCCGGGAAAGACTCTTAAAGGTCTTTTTAATCGAGTACCTTCCATTTGAGGTATGTGAAAGCAGCATTCATTCACCTTTATGAAAAGGATCCTTTTCATAAAGTAGCTTATTTGAGGTATTTCGATGACTGCTAGATTTTTTCCATTCAAAATGAGATTTAAAGTACTTCTTGAGTGTGCTGCAACGAATGAGTGTTAAAAATGCTTGACATACTTGATATTTATGAAGAAGCATTTTCAAAGGATCTTGGAAATCAAAGTGCAAGTAATGGTGCTATTACATAGTGTAGACTGAAGGTGATGACTGAGAACGTTCTTCTAACGTCTGACCTAAAAGAATAGGAGGAGGCAGACTCCAAAATATCAGAAATGGGGGGTATTACAAATGACGTACTTTAGATTATTCTCTTCGAAGAAATGAAAATTGGACAATAAAATATCTGAATGGATATGATAGAATGCGGAAGATCTTTAGTAATCCTTCTGATTGAAACATAAAAAAGGGAAGTAAGAAAAAAAATGAAACAAATAGTAAGGACCCAGAAAGATTTTCGTTCATCTTTCTACATAAAAACCAGCGAAGGGGACTTTCAAATACTTAAAATCGACGCTGGTGACTTCGTCATTTGTTCAGACATTTCGATTTCACACGGTATGAATGGAGTCTTTGAATACCTGAGATAAGAGGTATTAACGTAGAAATAGCGTTCATTGACTTTACCGTTGAAGTGTTGGTAATTATGCATTGGAACACCTGATTCAAGTACATTTGAGATCTACAGAATATTAACATTGATGAATTGTGATCAGAGTTGAAATAAAAAGTCTACCTTGTGAATTTTGGAGTCCACATCGACCGATTTTCTCAGCCATTAAACCTAGAAGACAAAAACTAATAACGGATTTGGAATCAGCGACCCCGATAACCTATGCGAAAATATTACCGATGAATTTCTTATGATCCTATTTGTATTGCTTGGTGGTTATTCAATNATGTTAGAGAATCGACAATTAGATTCAGGTGAATTTATGCATCTCATGATTTGAAACTAAAAATGTTGTTTACTCGAGTTTCTGTGATGCTTTTTGGAAAGTCAGTTTCAATCCGACTGTAAGCAGAAATTTTACAGATTCGTACTTTAAATAAGAAAAATGTACTTATCCTTGAAGTTCATTAATTTTTTTGAATTAGAAGAAGGAAATATCGAATAGTTCTTATTCACCGGGTCCGGTTGTTGAAACGGTGCAATCCGGACTCCATACCCGGTTTAAAAACGGCCAGATCCTGCCTACGTATCTAGATTGGAAACTTTTCATATTCCTTCGTTTCCGATCGTCAAAAGGAAACGATCGGAAGCGTACTCCGGAATCCTGCTGTAAATGGAAGTCATCGGAAACGTGGTACGGAAGCCGTATCCGCTTATCGGTTCCGCAACCAGGAGTTAGCGGGAAATACCCTGGAAACGGAGACCGGAAAACGTTTCGGAATACTGCTTCCGGAATTCGATGGAAAATCACCGGATCAGACAGTTTCCCACCGTACGTATTTGACCTGGGTAAGAAGAATTAATTCTTCTTTTTTATGTAGCAGTTTATTTTTATTTTTTCAATAAAAAATGCCATTTTATTGACTTCGAAATGCTAGAATAAATGAATCAACTGATAGAAGTGAGAAAACGTGTATATATATTTGACTCTAAATCAAGACTAAGTTATTAATATTTCATATGATAGTACACATGATACAAAACAAATAAAAACTAATGTAACCAATCTTTTTACAATCGATTAGTTATGATACGTAAGAATTTTACGAGACTCCGCTTGACTCCAGTTGACTCCGCATGACTCCAAAGAGCTGGAGTCTGCTGTTTCCTCCTTGCTTATATGTCGGTAACTTCCCGTATTGACATGGGACGCCCTCTTTCGTTCTCTTTCGTTCATTGAACGAAACGAATAACAAATAACGTTTTCATTAGGTACACTAGTTAATGAACTGACTAATTCGTGGATTGCACATACTCTCCAGCTATACATGCACCACAAAAACAAAGTACTGAAAATGAAAGAAATATTTTTTAATAATGCGTTATATTAATCCTGAAAAGCGCTTCAAACGGTGTCTTAGACAAGCTAAGAGAGAAAAAAAAGAAAACTGCAAAATAATTACCTAATTCCGCCATAGAGGATTCTTGCAACTAAAGAACCGAGGCTTTCATTCGATTGACAACATTGAGATCTACTTGGAAAGTGCTTTCCCGCTGTTGAAAAGTAATACTGGGCGAATCTCGACTGGATGTACCGAAAACCCTTGGATTTTCAGGTTTCTAGGTGGATTTCTGGCCGGCAGGTGTATGGAATTCGATCAATAAGGTGTTCATCGGATAGAGGAAGTTGAGATCTACTTGGAAACTGCTATCACGCTGTTGTAAAATAGTTCTGAACAAATCTCGACGAGAGTTTCCGTAAAGCCTTGAGGCTTCAGGTTTCTAGGTGGATTTCTGACCAACAGGTGCATGGAATCATCTCGCGAATATGTGCATCTGATAGAGGACGTCGAGATCTACTTGGAAACTCCTATCACGCTGATGGAAAGTAATACTGGGCGAATCTCGACAGGTTTTACCAAGATGCTTCGTAATTTACGCTTTTTTCAGTAGTTTTTTAATAGTATTTCGCAGTTTTGTTGGGCTCAAAAGTTTTCTGAAAGCGTTTAAGAGTATGCATTCGATAGAGAATTTTTTTCTCTACTTGGAAACCACTTTTTCAGCTCTGGAGAGTAGTCTGGGGCGAATCTCGCCAGGAAATACCCAAATCTGGAGCGTAGATATCCTACGCCAATTTTTTATTTATTGTTCTTTTATATTAACAGCATAGCAAGCAATAAGTTGCATTTCGTACTCTTCTCAGTTCGTAATATAGAATATTCCATTGTTTTTCTATATTTTTGAAATAGATTTTCGAGGTCCAGCAACCCAAAAATGTATTCAGTTGTTCTCGGCGAGTTCCCATTGGTCAGAAAATGGGTCCCTCCCTAAGCCAAAAAGTGTAAAGTGAGCTTTTTTATTTCAACTCTGGTCAAAATTCTGAGGTAAGTTTGCAATAGGTTATCGAGGTCCAGCAAGTTGAATCCGTCGTCTTTTTTTCGATGTGATCTTCCAATAGTCAGAAAGTGAATGCATGACAAACAGAAATTATTTTTGTAACATAAAAAGTTGTTTGTTTGGTTTGCAACTGCGGGATATTTTTAGTTGCTAATAGGAACTTGCTATTCAGAGGGATAACTAATAGAATAGTGCTATCGATGTAGCTATCTAGGCAAAATAGGTCTCTCTTACTCAATCAAGAGTCAGGTGAATCGAGGAGACCATTGTTACGTCTTTCTTTTCGCCTAAGGTCAAATGTCAATGATCAAATATAAATGGTAAGTTCGATTTTGAAAGCTAAAACCTCATGAAATAATTTATTTCTATTTAGATGAAACACTCCATGTCGATCGTTCTGGTCGCCGGTTTCTGCAGGAGCTAATCGCACATTATTGGCCTGAGATGTTGCGATCCGCATGTTCTCGATTGAGAACGGGGAGAATGAAAGCTCTGCAACCCCCGAGGGGCTTCGTAGGAACCGGGGTTTGCTAGACAGACCTTTCTAACTGATTCATCGCATTGAGTAGACAGAGCAGTGTGTGAAACCCTATGTTGGACCTTTTCGACGAGGGTTCGTGCAAAACCTGGTTTACACGGAACCGAAAATGATTTCGAATTCGCAGCAATTTTCGAAACCCTTTTTACGTTTCGTACGGTGACCGTTTTTCAGTGTAGAATTGCAGTTGCGCGGCTACATCGAAAATATCCCATAATGAATATTTATGAAGAAATGGCTTTAAATCGCCCTGTAGGATTTGATGTAATCATACATAAGATCGTACAGTTGGATCATATCCGAAATCTGATGTACGATCTGACGTCAGATCGCAGAGACGCCGATTTTTCGTATGATCTTGTATGATCATATACGATTCTTGACTAAGATCGGATATGATCTTGTATGATCATATACGATTCTTGACTAAGATCGGATATGATCATACAATAATTCATACCTGATCTTAGTGTCAGTTTGTTCGACCTGGGAGGAGGTGCATTTATATTCGAAATCGAACTGGGCAGCTCATGAATTTTCAGATTGATTTTTCATTGTACATATGAAATGAAATGCAAGGATACATTCAATATATATTGACCTCGAAAATACTAAAATCATTATTTTTCGTTAATCTTTATTTGAAGCAAAAACTAACATAGAAAAATAAAACGAGCAGACTTTTTTTGTTTAGAAATAATCGTTGCATGAACATTGCCCATTTATATGAAAGTGATGTATGCGATTTGCGTCGCGAACAATTATTTCACACTGATAGACCAAAGCAGCTAATTTCGTGAATTGATCTATGTAGAAACAAAAGAAAGACAATCATAAAAACGCTAGATTGATTCATGACTTACGACAATCACCACAAATGCGAAGATTTTTCGTCAATTGAATTCGCTTGGGTTTTCGATCACGAGTAAAATGAAGAGCCATAGCAAGTCGTTCACTGTGTCCACAAAGAAGTGATTCAACTGTTTCATCAGCTTCTCTCGGCCTTACAACCCAACTTGCATCGTACTTATACCCATATTCGATGAGTTTTTTTGACATTCTATCAACTTGTTCATGGATTTCGTCAGAATTAGGATGCGATCGATCATGAGCTCGAAATTTCTATGAGAAAATACCAAAATAATTTCAAACATTTGGATGAAAAGACTTACAAACTTACCCAGATTTTCCCATCGAATTCAGTCAATGTTACACCAGCTTTTTTCTTAGCACCCGATTTATGCAATTCAATTTTTATGTTTGTTGCTTTTTCAATGTCACCCGATGAAGCATAAGTATTAGCCAACAGAATCGAAGCTGGTAACAATGAACCTTTTACGTCAGGGAACAGCTTCCGGATACGATCAACAACTTCCTGTGCTAATTTACTATTTTTCTGATTGCGAGCACCTGATAACAATGCCACTAGAATGAGAACAAGAAAATAAAAGCTAATTCGTTCTTTTTGTTTCTATAAAAATTTCACGAATTTAATCCGTAGAATTATTTTTTTATTATCTAAATTCACTCTCTATGCTTTTTTTAGTATAAAAATACACTTTATTGCAGTGCTCCTTCTAAGAAGTACATATACGATAATTAAATAATAAGCAAATACGTTTATCTATACATTTATTTAAAGAAAAACTACTCTAAATATTTTGATAAACTTTCGTTTTCCTGTAAAGTTAGCTAACATCGAATAAATGTATTCATCTTGGTAAGCTGCATATAATATTGCATTATGTTATTTTTTAATAAAACTGGTTGTTTTTATCGATTTATTCGAATTTGATATCAATCGAATTCTACAACAAGTAGGAAATTCAATTTGAAAATTTCTTTGTTCATAGAGCTCTGGATACTCGATATTTTTCATTATTTAAAATCAATTACGTTAAGCTTCACAATATATGGTGCAGATATTTGTATAGATTGGATTTTTCAAATTTTAACTGGAACCGAAAGAAAATTTTCATTCCATTAAACATTTATGGCTATGTAAACTTCATTTCAATCTCTTCATCGTGCTCAGAAGTATTTTCGTCAAGACGCAAGATCAATTCCATCGTGTCTATTTAATGAGAAACAAAAATATTTATTTTTGTATGGAGTTTGATCAGGTCAGTAATAGATTTAGGAAGGGACTTGAAATGATCTCTCCTTATAGACAAAACCGGTGCTTTTCTCTAGTAAAAAAAGGGACTGGAAATGTGCTCTTATTATCTGCATTGAGTCTCAAAACACTTTTCACACTCATCATAGTCTCTGTTCTCCATCGAGTCGCCTCTTAACTCCGACAAACATTACGGTCTCATAGAAATTTTTCGTCTACCTCAGAGTACAAAGACCTAAGAATGAAATATGGAAACACTTTGTTTTTGAAATAAAACATGATGGTTTGTTTTCGATGTTCTTAGCTTATGCTATCGAAGGACCTAGAAAAGATTATATCAATTGTCTCATTGTTAGTGACGACATTTGTGTAGTGTTCTGACTCTATATGCCTTCATATTTATATAATCGACACAAATTTTCGTAAGAACGGAGTCGTGCTCATCTCCGATACGCTGATCAATTCGTACAGTGGAATATATTCCACTCTATAATCGAGAAATACATCAGGACGTTATTTCATTCATAGCACAAATAAAACCATGGTTCCTTTTGTTTTTCATTTTATTTTGCTAATGATTGGATTAGGTTACATTTTCTTTTATAAATTACCGATCTGATATTCCTCAATCTACGATGAAACACATTTATCTTGAAATCTACTCAGTTAATTGGATATTCGAATGGAAATTTAATAATACATGCCAACTTTCTGACTGCATTATTCATTAATCGATTCAAATATAAGAATAAATCGAAAATTCAATTAATTATGAAAACACTGTATGAATACAAACTATAGATGGGTAGTGCAGGTGCATGATCACGTTCAAATTGCTCGATTAATTGCTGTGCCTCATCAAACGCAGCTGCACGACTGAGACAATCGATCTAAATAAATAAAGATACGAAATTTACATAAGTTTGTCAGAGCAGAATGGATAATTTTTAGCATACCATTGCTGTATATATTATGTCTGTTTTCGTTTGAATATTGTTGAACATTGAACGAGCTGCATCGACAAGGCCTGAATGCGAACATGCATTTAAAACAGAAGTATAAGTAATATCATTAATCAATTCTTTCGGCATTTGATGAAAAAGTTTCACAGCTTCAATACCCATTCCATTTAAACCATAAGAATTAACTATTGACAAAGAAGACAACATAATTTATCACAAAAAAGCGAAAACAGACTCATCGCTGTCCATCCAATGTGATTCCGTTGAGATATTGCTTCAAATATTCGTCTTGCCGCATCGACAGAGCCAACTTTGCCCTGAATTTATTTTTCATTAAGAAAAAAAAACGACAAAAGAAAACGTATTTGAACATACCCACATATGAATCAATGCGCTTTCAATTCGATAATCAGCAAGAAAAGGACCTGGGATTTGTTCAACAAACGATTGAGCTTTTTCTAACATGCCAAGCTTGGCCAAAGCTTTTAAAAGACATAAATAAATGATAATATTTGCTTCAAAACGATCACTTTTCATTTCAGACAATAACTTCATTTGTTTTTCACTATGATTTTCTCGATGGAGTTCATCAAGATGAATCTCATTAAATATAGCAATCGCTTCTTCCTCCAGATCATTTACTATGAAGCCTATAAAATAAAGTCGATTAAAGAATTACTAAAAGACCATATAATGTTAACTTTTCATCATGGTCCCGTACATGGATAATGTTTTCTTGGTCGATTTAACAAATAATGATTTCGCACTTGCTGCATCGCCACATTTCATAAATGCATCAATAAGAGAAGTTAAAACGTACGGATCCCCGTAGAAAGAATTTGGAACCTTGGATGAAAT
The DNA here is from genome assembly GCA_900239745.1 of Rotaria magnacalcarata. Lineage (NCBI taxonomy): Eukaryota > Metazoa > Rotifera > Eurotatoria > Philodinida > Philodinidae > Rotaria > Rotaria magnacalcarata. Next base: position 44,520 of record OENM01000335.1, on the reverse strand, counting down.
TGTTCTTAATAAATTTAATTCTTTTTCGGATCCCAACTGAGCACAAGCATTGAAAACAAGAGTGACTATAATTTCGTTTGGATCCTTAATTTCATTGAATAGTTCAATTGTTTTTTTCGGCGAATTATTCTTTATATAACCTATCAATAATCGGATAAAGATTAGAAAGCCAAGAAAGGACATGCTAACCTTTCATCATGGCCCCGTACATAGATATTGTTTTGTTTGTTGATGTATCAAATAATGATTCAGCACTTGTTATGTCACCACATTTCATAAATGCATCTATAAGAGAAGTTAAAACATTCGAACTCTTGAAGTAAGAATTGGGAATCTTTGATGAAATTGTTTTTAATAAATTTAATTCTTTTTCGGATCCCAACTGAGCACAAGCATTAAAAACAAGAGTGATTGTAATTTCATCGGGATCCTTAATTTCATCAAAGATATCGATGGCTTCTTTCGGCAAATTATTCTTTATATAACCTACAAATAATCAAAGAAACATCAAATAATCAAGAAAACAAGATGCTAACCTTTCATCATGGCCCCATACGTGAATAGTGTTTTCTTTGTTGACTTATTGAATAATAATTGAGCATTTGTTACATCACCACATTTCATAAATGCATCAATGAGAGAAGTTAAAACATAAGGACTCAAGAAGTAAGAATTGGGAATCTTTGATGAGATTGTTTTTAGTAAATTTAATTCTTTCTCCGTTCCCAGTTGAGCACAAGCATTAAAAAGAAGAGTGATTGTGATTTCATTCAGGTTCTTAATTTCATCAAAGATATCGATGGCTTTTTTCGGCAAATTATTCTTTATATAACCTACAAATAATCAAAGAAACATCAAATAATCAAGAAAAAAAGATGCTAACCTTTCATCATGGCTCCGTACATGGGTACCGTTTTCTTTGTTGATGTGTCAAATAATAATTGAGCATGATTAACGTCACCACATTGCACTGCAATCAAACATTAATGAGAAGTTATCATTAGAAACCTTTTTTGAATTTCTTGAAAAGTCATTTCGATTTTCTCAATACTATTAGTTTCTTGTAGTGATGATATAGGATATACGGAAAATATAGTAGAGAGTGAGGATATAAGAGTTCTTATAACTGAAATCTGTCATCATCTGTTATTTGATTCAGATCGCGATACCGGCTAGAAAATAAGTGTGCGTTCCGAATCAGCAAAAAGTGTTGATTTCTTGTAAAAACAGTCTGATGTAATTACTAGTAAGAAAGCATTTTCGCATCTGTTAAACTAGGGACAAACAGCTGTATGGGAAAGCGATGCAGACTTATGGGAGCGTGTATAAACTTCAGATGCCTATTTACACAGAAACGTTTTTATCCTCTGCCTATCAAGTTCATTTAGGTTTGAATTCATCAATACTTGTTCCATTTCTTCATTCGATTCACTGGATAATTACCTTATTTATGATTAGAAAAAAAGTGACTTAATCCTCAAAATCGTGACAGCACAGATTATGTTCATTCCAACTGTGATAGTTTTGTATGAACCCAGAACGTGGAGAGCACAGAAAAGCTCTATTGAGATGAACAAATAACTTGTAGGAGTGCTTTCAACATAGTGATTTATCAGAGTACATCTTTAAAAAAAACTATGCGTTTGAAATCATTTTTTGGAATAAACTAGAGAAATATCATTTGATTCTATATGAAATCGATCGCTTTCGCAATTTTTCAAATGAGAGTCTCCTAATTAGACCGTAACAACACGATGGAACTAAGGTGGTGAAAATAAATTCTAGAATGAAAGAAGGCGATACACTCATAATGAACTATGAACGTTACACAGCAAGAAGAAAACAAACACTTTGTAGAGAAGTAGTAGTGTGAGTAACGAAGAAAATAAGTGAAAATATTATCTTACAGTCTATATATGAGTCTAGTATTTTCTAATTCTGAAACTATGTACTTAGTTACACTTTTCGGTGAGAAATTCGAGTTGTATGTTGCTCTTGAAATATCTTGCTCATGTTTTTTTTCAAGTAAAACTACTTTTATGAAGATATCGCGAGAAAAAATTCTGATTAGACTGTGGATTTTTGAAAAATCACGCATCACAACAGTTTATTGTATTGTTATATAAAACACCAGACTATATTTCGTATAGATTTGTTCTTATTGAAACAAACCATAAAAGAAGCTTAATTCAAGAGTAACTATTTTATTGGTTCAACTATAACTTCAGTAATGATTTTTGAGATAAATAAAAGAAATATTAATTTCTTATCAATGATCAATACAGACTGGTAGTGAATAGATCGTAATATATTTCTCTTTATTGAATTCTATTTTTTTTTAAATACGAAGCTGTCATGCACGTTACATGTTCTACTTTATCAGATAGAAAAATTTTATTGTTTTTTTTGTCAATTATTGTTATTTGATGCATAGAAATTTGTGAAGTCGAACTTCAAATCTTTCACAGAAACACAAATCCCTGAAGAATTTCTCGCAGAACACGCAAGTTTTCACTTCCCTCATGGTTTTGTGATATGAAAACTAGTGATTCGATTCTTTCTTATATTTTTCAATAAACTTACTATAGAAATGAATTAATGATGGCAATACATATGGATCATGTTTTAAACGTGACGAAATAAGATGATGAATTTTCAAACCACGTTGAACATCACTTGTTTGAGTACATGCTTTTAAAGCTTGAATAATAGTCCAATTGGAACATTCATTAATATTTTTCTCGTTGAATGTATCAAATAATTCAAGAACTTTTATATATTCTTTATTATCATTTAACATTTTCATTCGAGCACCAATATTATCATTAGTTTGAGTGCTTGCTAAACGTCTTGAAGCAGGTATTACAAATTTCAAATAATTATTAATCAATATATTTGACAACATAATTATTTTGTTCATTACAAATAATATTTGTGTTTTTAATAGAAATCTATAAGACAGTGCAATTAGTTAGCTAGTTCATTTCTATATATACA
>OENM01000335.1:0-41360 GCA_900239745.1 Rotaria magnacalcarata | reverse complement strand
TATATACATTAATATACATAAACGAACAGGATAAGTCAATTCAGTCGTCGAATCAACGTTAATAGAGGAATTACGAAGAAGAGCGCTGAACGTAAGAGATTATTGTTCGAATTTTCGTGAAGACCAATCCAGAGCACTGTTGAAATAACTTATTGTACTGAGTTTAATTTCTAGAAACCACTATTGAAAGGTAATGAATGATGAGCATTATAGGGATGGCTTTTTAAATTGACTTTCAGTTCAATGTATTTGTAGTAAGTAGAAGATATTGAGAGGACGTGGATGTGACTACACGTTGGGTAAGTTCAAGATCAGCACACACACAGATTTTCAGTTATCACACATAAAACTATTTACGTCAACAGATGCACCACCAATGCTGCCTAATGTAGAAGCGTCGTAAGAATTAGAAATGAATTTTCACAGTTGTTAATGATCAATTCATATCTGCCGTATCAGTGCTGATTTATAACTACATTTTTCTTTGAGAGAAAAGAACTTATTTCATTTTACAAATCAATAGTGAAACATTACTACTACGTAGAAATTTACTTAATGAACTGTGAAATGCTCATAGATGGCTACATTATCACATTTTAAAAAGCAACGATTCATGTTTTCCTGGAGTTTCTTCAACAGTTGAGCTTTTCTGAAGTTCGAAATGTCAAATGTCTTTTAAAAATTCAAAGAATAAACATAAACAATTTAAATGAAATAAACTATAGTGTATGATTTATTTCATTCGACGTGTTGTTTTCGTTTGTAGATAAAACAACATTCTATTTTTCAACGAGAATTTAGATGATTCAGACATTTCAAAATGCAGGAAAAAAAGAAACGCAAAACTATGATTATCGAGGTTAATATATTAAAAATCGAGACCCGTAAAATATGGTCTTTTTGTATATGAATATGTTTATCATATATCAATCTGATTATATGCAACATTGATTTTCAAGTATTGCATCCACGGCTGCACTTTACAATTATTAAAATTACATGTATGTACCCGATACCACCACAGCGCATAAAAAGCTACATCTGCAATCAATAAAACATGTTATTAGTATTTGCTGCATTACAATTTATTTCTTCGAAGATGAATGCGCAATACAAAAAACAAGAAAGATATCCCAATGAAAATGATAAAACAAAAAAGAAAATTGGTGAATTAACATACACAGAAATTAATAAACACTGTCATTCAAATCGCAAATAGTACATAAAAAAAGGAAGGCACCGGTATATACATGTATAACAAGCCGTCATGTATTTTTCACAGGTTATTCAAATAGAACTAATATAAAAACATGCAATCGTTTCCTGATAAAACTCCTACAAATATTTGTTTTTTTATCAGTTTCTTTTGATTTTGATACCCCCATTCTAAAGCAAAGCATGAATTTTACATGCATTATGAAAAAAACAAAAATAAAAGCATAAACAGCGTGTGAANAAACAAAAAAGAAAATTGGTGAATTAAAATACACAGAAATTAATAAACACTGTCATTCAAATCGCAAATAGTACATAAAAAAAAGGAAGGCACCGGTATATACATGTATAACAAGCCGTCATGTATTTTTCACAGGTTATTCAAATAGAACTAATATAAAAACATGCAATCGTTTCCTGATAAAACTCCTACAAATATTTGTTTTTTTATCAGTTTCTTTTGATTTTGATACCCCCATTCTAAAGCAAAGCATGAATTTTACATGCATTATGAAAAAAACAAAAATAAAAGCATAAACAGCGTGTGAAGTCTAAATAGCAGCAGACTTTAATCATTGTGTGCGAATGCATATATATACTATTTTCGCTTCAAAGAGCTTCCTACTTGAAGTATAGTTGGACATTGTTCATCAATTTTACCAAGTAAACCATCCGTATAATGTTCCAGATCTTTTACACGTGTATCACGTCTTTTCAATAAATCCAATTGATAAGAAATCACATGCAGTAGTTCCTAAATAGTATTTTAATCGAAATGATTACACTAAAACAGTCCGCACTCCCATACTTCACGATCGAGATAATCAAGTTCTTGACGAATTTTTGGATTAATTGGAGTCTTTTTTACATCGGCATAGCCAAGTACAAAAAGACCTTTATTCACAAGTTTTTTAGGCGTAAAAGGCGTTATATTTTTCGCTGATTGTTGACCAAGAATATCTGGTAAAGTTGTGTTTGTATTTCGATTGGATGATGTATGATCAATCTACGAAGCAATTATATATAACAATCTTTTGTGAGTTTCAATATTAATGAAATCTTTCTTTGAAATAAAACCCGAACGTTACCTCATGAGATGATTGTTGCATAATATCATCTCGCGGTTGAATTCTACGTCTAACGGAAGAACGCGTACTGGATATACGCTAAATTCAATCCAGCTGTCGTTGTTTTACGAAGGCAAATGTTACTTTTAATTGGAAAATAGACTGCACACATACATATAGAAGCAAGGCGGCAAAGTTTAATTTATGGTTTCAAACAATATGATTTACTAGAGCATGCGTATGCATGTATTGTAACATACGTTAGCACATTTCCGCATAGAATAATTCACTTGTAGAAAGTTGATTGACAGAAACCATTCGATAGATAGATGATTCTTAATCCGTTGTGTAATTTACGCAAATACAGATGATGTCAATGGCAGCAGCGTACTTATAACTGTGCACAGCACACACAGTAAATGTACCACTGGTATGGGAGTATTGTATAATATGGTATCGAATTCCATAGATGTAAAATTATACAAAAACAAAGTAATATTTTTTTATTTTCATAAAAAATAACAACGGTAAAGAACAACATAAAGTGAAAACGAACAATGAAAAAAAAACCTGCTTTATCAAAAATAGTCTTGGCACGAGCATTGCCCATTCGTATGAAAGTGATGTATGCGATTTGCGTCGCGAACTATTATTTCACACTGAAAGACCAAAGCAGCTAATTTCGTAAATTCATCTATAAAGAAACAAAAGAAGATGAATCAGAAAAACGCTATATTGATTCGTGACTTACGACAATCACCACAAATGCGAAGATTTTTCGTCAATTGAATTCGTTTGGGTTTTCGATCACGAATAAAATGAAGAACCATAGCAAGTCGTTCACTGTGTCCACAAAGAAGTGATTCAACTGTTTCATCAGCTTCTCTCGGCCTTACAACCCAACTTGCATCGTACTTGTACCCATATTCAATGAGTNTGTTCATGGATTTCGTCAGAATTAGGATGCGATCGATCATGAGCTCGAAATTTCTATGAGAAGATACCAAAATAATTTCAAACATTTGGATGAAAAGACTTACGAACTTACCCAGATTTTTCCATCGAATTCAGTCAATGTTGCACCAGCTTTTTTCTTAGCACCCGATTTATGCAATTCAATTTTTATGTTTGTTGCTTTTTCAATGTCACCCGATGAAGCATAAGTATTAGCCAACAGAATCGAAGCTGGTAACAATGAACCTTTTACGTCAGGGAACAGCTTCCGGATACGATCAACAACTTCCTGTGCTAATTTACTATTTTTCTGATTGCGAGCACCTGATAACAATGCCACTAAAATGAAAACAAGAAAATAAAAGCGAATTCGTTCTTTTTGTTTATAATAAAAGTTCACGACGCCCATTGGCAGATTTTTTTCTTTCTAAGACGTACGTACAAAGCATTTTTTTAAAAATAAACTAACACTTTGATCTGTATATTAATTTAAAAAAAAATCTAGTAGACATATTTTGATCAATTTCTCTTCCTGGGCAGTTAATTAACATTTAATAAAATCGACTACTTAAAGAAGTATAACATACGGTGCAGAGATAGGCACGGTTTGAGTTCGTCGAATTTTAAACTGAACCGAATCTAAAACAAAATTCTATTCCACTAGAAACTGATGGCTATGCGATCTTTAATTGAATCTGTTTGTTGTAATGTGGTCAAGACAGAGGTGGGCACATCAGCGATTTTTCAAGTCACAAGTTAAGTCAAATCAAGCCAAGTCCAGTCTTCGCTTAAGTCAAGTGACTTAGCTCCACTGAGGGAAACATTTTTAATATTCCTGATTTGACTCGACTTCACTTTTGGCTCAATTTAGGGAAATTCTTTTAATACTCCTGATGTGACTTGAGTTGCCCACCTCTGGATCAAGAAGCAAAATCGATATCACCGTGTACATTTAATGAGGAAGAAATATTTATTTTCTACTAAATTCGATATAGCTAGTCGTGGATTTAGGAAGGTAGCTGAAACGATCTCTCCACGTTGATCAAAAAATTGCATTTTTTTGTAACAAAGAAGACATTTAAAATATGCTCTTAGTAATTACCTCGAAAGAGTCTCAAAACGCTGTTCACCATTATGATAACCTCCAACGCCGTCGAGTCGCTCTTCGGTCTCCAGCAAATATTATCATAACACTCCACTGTATTAATACGGAAATTATTCTTTCGAGATATAAGCATGACTATGAGTTTTCGATGTTCGCATCGTATAGTCTACAAGTACACGAAAGAATTATACCAATTGTGCAATTACTAGTGACGAAATGCTTTCTTGGTTTGTACCCTATACATCTTCATGTTAATTTTAGCTGTACAAATTTTTCTGAGAACCGAACCGTGCCGATCTCGAATAAGTTGCTCATTTCATACAGTAAAATATATTCGACTCTATTATCAAGAAAAGGAAAAGTCTTTCCAGTGATAGTATGAATAAAAGCATGATGTGAAATTCTTGAATGACTCGAAAGGATTTTTGAAAGTTTGATTGTTTACGATAGAAAACTATTCTTAACGATAGCATTAACATCTTATGCAGAGAATATTTCGTCTTTTTTTTGTTTTATTTTGCTTAAGGTCTGATTGGAATAGATTTGATAAAATAAATTACTGATCTGACACAGTGATGGGACCGGTTCGCGTTTGTCTTGAACTGAATCGAATCGACCCGTCCCATCTCTGATCTGATATTCCTTAATCTACAATCAAACACATGTATCTTGAGACCGATTGTTAATTGTATATTCGAATGAGAAATTAATACCTGAAATGTTCACTTTCTGGCTACATTATTTCTTAATCGATTCAAAAGAAATCAAATGCAAGCATAAATCGAAAATTCTATTAATTATGAACGCATTTGAAGAATACAAACTATAGATGGACATTGTAGGTGCATGATCACGTTCAAATTGCTCGATTAATTGTTGTGCTTCTTTAAAAATAGCTGCACGACTGAGACAATCAATCTATATAAATAAAGATACGAAATTTACATAAGTTTGAGGAGCAAAAAAGGGAAATATCTCAAGTACCATTGTTGTATATATGATATCTGTTTTCGGTTGAATGTTATTGAAAATTGAACGAGCTACATCAACAAGTCCAGAATGTGAACATGCATTTAAAACACAAATATAAGTTAAATCATTAATCAATTCTCTTGGCATTTGATCAAAACGTTTCACTGCTTCAATACCCATTCCATTTAAACCATAAGAATTAACTATTGATAAAGAAAACAACATAATTTATCACAAAAAAGCGAAAACGGACTCATCGATCCAACCAACTTTTCCCTAAAGTGCATTTTGGGATAAAGAACGAAAAACAGGACAAAAGAAAATCAATTGGAGCGTATCCACATATGAATCAACGCATTTCGAATTGGATAATCGGTAAGAAAAACAGTTGGAGTTTGTTGAACAAACGACTGAGCTTTGTCTAACATGCCAAGTTTCGCCAAAGCTTTTAAAAGACATAAATAAATAGTAATGTTTGATTCAAAGCGATCATGTTTCAATTCAGATAATAACTTCATTTGTTTTTCACTATGATTTTCTCGATAGAATTCATCAAGATGAATCTCGTTAAATATAGCAATTGCTTCGTCTTCCTGATCATTCACTATCAAACCTATACAATCAAATCAATGAATTAAGGAATTACTAACAAAAAAAATCTATATTAACCTGTCATCATAGCTCCATACACTAGTAATGTTTTCTTTGTTGATTTATCAAACAACGACTTAGCACTTGTTACATCACCACATTTCATAAATGCATCAATAAGAGAAGTTAACACATAAGGATTCGAGTAGAAAGTATTGCAAAACTTTGGTGAAATTGTTTTTAATAAATTTAATTCTTTTTCCGTTCCTAACTGAGTACATACATTAAAAACAAGAGTGATTGTAATTTCATCCGGATCCTTAATTTCACGAAAAAGATCAATTGCTTTTTTCGCTGATTTATTCTTTATGTAACCTATAGATAATCGGATAAGCATTAGAAAATTAATAAAGCGAACATGCTAACCTTTCATTATGACATTGTACATGGATACAGTTTTCTTCATTGATGTATTAAATAACAATTCGGCACGATTTGTGTCACTACATTGCACTTTAGTGAAACATTGACGAAAAATTATCGTTAGAAGTGAACTTTTGAAGAAGCCATTTCGTTTTTTGTATACTGTTCGTTTGTTTCTCAGGTGATATAGACGATAAGCAAAATATAATAGGAAAGCAAATAACTAAAATCTACGTTATCTGTTGTCTGATTCAAATCGGTACCGCCGTTATTTTCAGTTGCTAAATTTGAGATAATTGTAGTGTGTAAAAGCGATTAAGATTCATGAAAATGCCAATAAAATGCAGGCATTTGTTAACGCACGGAGTTGCAATATTCTCTACATGCCAAGTTCATTTAGTTTTGAATTCATCAATAATTGCGAGGTTGCTTGATTCTATATAGTTTATAACTATCTTGCTCATGATCAAAAACGGTGCTGCAATCAACAACAGCGTAACAGCACATGAAAGCGTTACTGAAAAGAATCTATATTTCTCGCTAGTGCATTCATCAAAGTCATTTATCGCAGCAAGCCTTTTTGAAAGAAACTGGTGAGATATCATATAGCCCTATAAACAATCCATTGTTTTCGCCAATCTTCCAATGAGAGTCCAGTAATTGAACGGTGAAAAAACGATGAAAACAAAATTGTATAATGAAAGAAGACGATACACCACTGCTGAACAGTGAACATCACACAACCAAAAGATTTTTCATAGTCTCCATTTGAAAGTCTAACTTAGCTATGTGATACTGAAGCTACGAAGTGATACTTTTTCGGTCTCACTAGTGCCACTTGTATGAACACATTTGTTCATATTGCAATAAACCATAAAAGAAGCTTAATTTGATACTAATAATTTCATTAGTTCAAAATATAACTCAAGAAATGATTTCAAGATAAAAAAAAGATGAATATTAGTTTCTTATCCAATGATCAATACAGATTCATGTTACATAAGGCGTAATATTTTCTAATTGTTGAATTTAAATTTAAAAGAATACCGATCTGAGATGAACTTTACCAGTCCTACTATGTCAAATAGAAAATTTTTCTTTTTCTTTTGAACAATGAGAGCCACTGGATGTAGCAAAAATGGTGAAATAGAATTTCGAAGTTTTCACTTAGACAAATATCCTAGAACAATTTATGTAGGTTACACTTGACTGTCGTTTTTGTGATATGAAAACTAGTGATTCGATTCTTTCTTATATTTTTCAATAAACTTACTATAGAAATGAATTAATGATGGCAATACATATGGATCATGTTTTAAACGCGATGAAATAAGACGTTGAATTTTCAAACCACGTTGAACATCACTTGTTTGAGTACATTAGAGACCTGCAGCCCTACCCTACCCTACCCTACCCTATGATCGGGTAGGGTCGGGTTAGGGTACTACCCTTGTAGGGTAGGGTAGGGCTAGGGTATAGTGTTGAAAAACGTAGGGTATTGCAGGGTAAAATTTTCATTATGTTAATCTGGTCTATTTAAACGTTCAATGTCTGTCAGCCTCTACTATCGAACAATATCTTCTATTCGTAAGGGAGTGATGAAAAAAAATGCCTATTCAATGATTGGAAGTAATTATTGAACAATGAATAACAACAGCTGTTCATGTATTTTTTCTTTGTCGATATTGCTTTTAATAGTCGCGGTCGATTTAAATCCTTACCTGCAATAAAAGGCCCCCTTATATTAGAAGATCTCCCCATAATAGAGTACTCCCTTGAAGGAATGATGCGTGAGACGTAATCAATGAATTTCCTAAATTAATTGATTTCGCGAAAAATTGGAACTTTAATTAGTATATTTATATCAAAATATGACTAGTTTTCAGGGTTTTCAGTAGAGAATTTTAAGAGAGTCAGGTTAATCTTGTATCTGGATTTTTTAAAACATAAAAGTCTCTTCCAATTGCCAGAATCTTTTTGTTTTTCGCAGAATCTTTCTAATTAAAAATTCCGATAATAAATGGGGCACAATAGAAGACTCTTCNACTATTTCTCTTATTTTTTTATTGTTGGTAATATCCGTGGTCCATTTAATACTATTTCTCTGATTATTGTATTAGCTGTGATATTCTTTCTATACCATTCTTAACCTTTGTAAAATTTAACTTCATCATTTCATAAATAAATGATTAAATCATGCACAGTAGACAATTATTGAAATTTTTAAACTTAATAAGGTAGGGTAGGGCATAGGGTAGAGTTATTGTACCCTAGGGTAGGGTTAGGGTAAGACCCTCGTAGGATAGGGTCGGGTTAGGGTACGACCCTCGTAGGGTAGAGTAGAGCTAGGATATAGAAAAAAAAACTTAGGGTAGGGTAGGGTACCGAATCATCGTTAAATTCACTTCGGTCTTCATCAATATCGATGTGAAAAAAATATTCGAATTAAGCTCCTGAATATAAGTAAGACTAGTAGTTGCTGTCGTCACATCTACTCTTATTTTGTCTTTCGTATTTCCTACTACGCTCAGAATGCTAGTACGGATGCTGATTGACTCTTCGTCCATTCGCTCTGCCATTCGAACCAGTGGCTAGAAAACAATATTTTTCAATAGCCAAGAAAATGTCTCGTTTCTTTTTTTTAACACAAGAAATAAAACGAAATTCTCTCTCCTCTCTCAATTGATCGAATTGTAACGATCATGAATAAAATATGAATATAGGTTTTCGTTTTACGTCAACGCGATTGAGTTAAAACAAGGCAAGTGCTTTTGGATTTCTTTGCTATCGACGATCAACATCATATGAGAACCCCAACGATGAAAATGCAAAGCTTCCTTTTTAATAATTCTTATTCAAAAGAAGATGTACAAGTTTTTCTAATAGCACGAACGTCAATATGGATCAAACTCAAGTGAAGTCTGAAATCATCAGCTTTTCTCAATATTATTGATTTGATTCGTTCTGTTGGTCGCGCAATAACATTGACAGTTTATAAGGGATTTAGAAAATGAAGGATGCTGGCATTTTTGGGCTATAAAATTGGTGAAATTCGTCGTCTTTACATCGAAGAAGTTAAGATTAGTAAGTTAATCAATTGGTTTTTCTTCGCTATTAATTTGTTCATCTCTCCATTAAACATGACTTTTTCCACCGATAAACGCGATCAGCAACAATAGCAAAGATTGAGAAAGAAAACTTCCTCCTTTGTATTATTGATTAAAACCTCTGGTTTTAGTATGAAAACCAAAATGAACTTGTGTTTCTTTTTGGTATTTCTCTCGAGCTCTTTTTTGAATAGTAGCAAGACTGTTTTTACATCGGTATCTACCTTAACTAATCACGACTACGAGACAATAACATATGTTGTCTCACGATTTTGACAAACCTTTGGCATGGGATAATTCTAATACGTACATTTAACTATATCATTTTATTACCATGTTAACCGCAACAAATTCTCAGAGAAATACATATCTGACGATGATGCTTCTTTCTATCTCCAGAAAAGCTTTCCAACATATTGTGACGAACATAGAGAGTGTCGCCTATGCCCGTCGACATGATGGTGTATTGTGTCATCTGCACATCTCTAGTCGTGCATTTCCTTTAGTTACATTCCCTTATATACGCGAGAGCGATCACGCTTGGGCGGATATAGACAAAGAGGGAACGGTCACGCAATAGAACAATGAGAGTTCATCAGGTCAATNGTAAATACCATTACACATATGGCTCATTAAATCTTGACTGAATACAAATATTGATGATACTAAATTCAATGAAAATTCTTTCCGGCTGTCTAATAAAACCTGTTTTGAAATGTGGTAAAAAGAATACTTTCAATATTCATATTCATAACTAAGAACTGATGATGATTATATTTTAGCTGCTTCTGAGAATTTACTAATGGCAATGAAATTTTCTTTTCTCGAAATACAGATTAGGACAAGTCAAACATGAATATTATTATTCGGCACACGTTTGTAAAATTTTCGACGTGTTTTGACGCAAAAAATGAATGTGAACTCTATTGTAAGTAAACTTTAGGGAAAAGCCTCCTAGTTGCTTTATTTTGATTCATCATACTTCTGTGTATTCGTTGTTCATTTATAAGTTAAGTCAAATTCTAGTGGTGCTGTAACATTCATGACAAAAGCTCAGCATAATAATTATGATTTCAGTATGGCAGGCTACTGTACATTTTTACGAGAAAGGTCTATTATTCGTGAGACAACAGGATCTTTTTTAACTAATCTTTTACGACGTGCACAATCTGATAGTTTTCGACAATCGCAAGAGCACAATATCAGACAAATGATGTTCAGGCACTTTTCTTTATTTCGTTATCACTACGTTTTTACAGTACCTCATAATAGTAGCTGAAAAAAAATATGAATAACTTACATTATTTGACGTTTGTAGAGTTTAAAAGATTTTTCGAAAAAAAATGAGCCAGGATTTTTTGCCTCCTCCCCTTCCACACAAGAGACTTCATTTACAAAGTAGAGCAATATTAAACAACTTTTCCATAGTTCCTGTATAACGGGGAAAGGAGTTGAGTGCCACTAGCAACAACTATTATGTTGTGCTAAAAAACGTAACAATATATCAAAAAGTTTCTTCAAACCCTGACCGACAGAAATGTATTTATGATTATTCTAAATAGTTTAATGATTGATTTTATACGGATCAAAGTTCAGATTCAATACTTCGTCGATAATAAATAGTAGTTCATTCGCTGGCCCGTTTAGTTTTGTCGTCTGCGATTGACTATGCCGATAGTTTCCAGTATTGTATCTTAAAATTTAAAAATACAAAAAATTAACTGTGTTTGCTTTTATTACTCTTCGCTTACTTATCTTGATAGTTGTTGATTGTGTCCAGAAACAAAGTGAATAGATCCATTTAGTTTTGCTTTCCTCGATCGATTATGTCAATAGTTTTCCACATCATATTTGAGATATACAGACGGTTAACTATGTTTACCTTTCTTTTTCTCTATTTACTTATCTCGAAAGAGTTTTTTTTATTTTATAAGAGAAATAGAATCAGAAGACCAACTTTCTTTGCTTTTCTTCATTTAATCATTCTGAAAATTGTTCATCATTTCATGGAAAACACTGAAAAGGTTTGTTTAATTTTAATTTTTTTCCTTTTATTATTTGGTTACTTTGATATTTCAATAATATTGAATAGAGCGGTTAGAATGCAATCGCTCGATTTAGTGTCACGTCTGTTGCTCTCTTGTAATTTTGTGCTTGAACAATCGATAAGTACAATCGAATTTTTAGCTATTTTGTTACTTTGAGAAACTATTAGATACCTCTTATATAACATGGTAGAGTTGTTTTACGATTGATGAAAATTCTACCATGCAAGTGTTCATGAACTCTACGTTGTATTGATAATTATCATACACTCTTGAATACAGTATTTTATCATTTTTTTAAACACTATTAGACATCATTTAGAAACTTCAGGAACCATCATGAATGGTTTATAAAGGTAGAGATCATAAGAAACTCTGAGCATATGTCCACGTAATTCAGAAGTCATTTTAATATATATGTATCTCTCAGGGGTCGCAAAGGGCCGCCCGACCCGTTGGACCGACCCGGACCGTTGGTAAATTTTCACCGGGCCGGGCGGACCGGTGAAAATTTTCTGTCGGTCCGGGCGGGCCACGTATTTCTTCGGCCCACCCGGACCGGCTTGCTTTATTTTTTTTCTTATGAATCGAACATAACTGGTGTGTCAGCATAAATGGCGGTCTCAATATTTCTTCAATATTCCTTTCAGCTTTCATAGTTTCGGACTGACTTTTATACCAAAAGATTCAGCCTTGAATGCTCTACAAAACCATAAAAATATGAATCACATGGAGATAGAAACAAAGCAATTATTGTAGTAATACTTCTAACAAACATCGATATCAACTTTAAAGAACTTGTACTCAAATTAATTTGCGTTTTTTCTTGCTAATGAAATACTTTTAGAAAGCTTCAAAGTAATATTTCTGATGCGATGATGAGCGCACTATATAATGAAACATACGAAAGAATATTTCAACAAAAAAAGATTGACAAAGCATTCAGTTTTTGGTCATTTAGTCTGCCTCTGGCATATTTCGGCATTTTATTTGAATCTAGTCGATAGGAAGTGATACTTCTGCAGAATTAATGTATAACTCCATGATATTCCATAGTGCCAGTCTGTACCTTTAAAAAAAGACAGAAAGTTTTCACCAAAAAATAGTACTTGGTCGACTAATATGAATTTTTCAAGAAAACGGAAAATTATTGGTAAAAACGCGTTTTTTAGAAAATTTAAAGAAAAAGTAATACTTATTTTATCCAGCATGTTTTGATTATTGAATTATTTCAGTATACTAATAAGATAGNAAAAAAGTCAGTCCGAAACTGTGAAAGCTGAAAGGAATATTGAAGAAAAACTGAGACCGCCATTTTTGCCGATGCATCCGTTACTTATGATATTTTTGGTTATCATATGAATTATGTGATCTTATGAAATTTATTAAGAAATCAAAGTCATACTGTGTACGTGTAGGCAACTTTTTCTAAATACTGCATTAAGTTTCAATCTTATTAATCTCAAATATGATTAAAAGATAGTTCATCGGATTATGTCGGTCCGGTCCGGTCGGTCCAGACAAATCAACGGGTCGGGTCGGGTCGGACCGTTATGATTAATGTGTCGGTCCGGGCGGGTCCATCTAGCTGACGGGTCGCAACGGGCCGGGTCGGTCCATGAAAAGTTGGACCGTTGCGACCCCTGGTATCTCTCCATACTTCACTACATTATTCGGTAGTTCTCGCTATTGATGATATTCTAGACATAGAACTGCCATGATATAACTGACAATAGAAGCAAGTCAACTTACAAAGGTCAATTGAGCATGTTACCTGTGTTTTTGACCAAAGGCGAAAATCCTCATCTGAATACATCAAATAATAATCAACGCCGATTTTCAATCGTCTCGAAGAATTTTGATAATGAATATCATAATCAACAACAAATTCAAGTAATCGATTCAGAATTGTCACAGCCGCTTCCTAATGCTGATGGTAGCACTAGTCGACGTCGGCTAACGCAAATTATTTCCATAGTTGAGAATAGTGAAGAAAATGTTATCAAGCCGAAAGGTCGCTATCTGTTATTATTCATTGTCGAACCAATTCTAACTGGTTGTTTTCTCTTTCCAATACTTGTTCTCTTTTGGGATTGTGGTTGGAATCTTACTGTTACTATGATTAACTCATTGAATAACTATCCATTGGCATACAATCTCGACAAGGGAAATTACACCAGTGAAGATTATGGTGATTATTCACCTCAATCCTTGATCGTTCCATATGTGATCGTTGAAATTTTACTGCTCATTCTCTATCTTTGTCAAGATCTATTATATGATTTTCTTAAACGACAGCATACTGTTGTCGGAATGATTCTTTTGAAAATTCATACCTTACTTTTGGCATCATTTTACATTGTTCAATGGGAAATGATCTGGACTATTTTGGATCAATATACTCCTACAGACTGGACATTTCTTATGGTCCTATCGTTAGCATCATTGTTTGCATTAACAGTTCTTACTGGAACGTTATCAGATATGGTATGTTCGCCATTTGTTGTTAGCTATGATTCCATTGATCATTGCATTCAATTCGAGTGCCCTCTCGTGACAGCACAAGTAGGTCTCTTCTTATAAAAAACGAAAGGTATTTTATTAGATGATTTTATTCAAAGATGGATCGATGGAAAATAAATCTGATGAATTTTATCTTGTACGAATTTATTATTTCCAACATTACAATCATTGGATGGCATGGTTTTTATGTTATTCTTGATCAATATTTGTATCCTGATGATACAACAATGTCGGCTTGGATCTGTTTATTGATCGGTTACCCTCTTTATTTTCCACTGATGTATTGTCAATATTACTTCGAGAAATTCAATTTGAAATATGAGCTTTGGGCAGTTTTTTCAGAGAATTTCCCCCAATTTCATCGGAACATAATTCATGCGTTAGCTTTTGCTTCGTGCCTATTTGTTTGGCGTGGCTTTTGGGTTCTGTACGATACATATCTTCGTATATTTGAAATCTATTATGAAACATATTTGTTAATATCTTTACTCTCGTTTGGATTCTTATCAATAATACAAACGTTTTCATCAATGAATGGTCCATTGAAAACTATTGAAGATAATTTCCGGTTATTCCCGATCTATCCACATTGTTATATTTCAAAGGTTGCATATAAGCTTTCTCAACTGTCATATTTTCAATTGAACAAGATAATGCCAGCTACAAAAACTTTTCCTATATAAAATTAAAGAAACACAACCAAATCAAGTTATGCTCATAAAAGACAAAAATTATCATACGTAGTGTTCGCTATAAAGCTGATGTCAAATTTTCAAAATCGAGACTAATAGCAATGATATATATTCTTTTTTTCATTTATTTTTTATTTGTGAGTTCGATTTATTACATTAACACTAACCACGTAGGGTATTGAAGGATAAATTAACAAAAAAAAGAGAGAGTGAAGAGATGCGTATTTTTGTTGCTTAATTAGCAAAACTTTTAATCATCTATCATAGTCTCGCCGTTGTTTACCAAATATAAGATAATATTTTCCCAACTAACAAGTGCTAGGAGATCAAGATATCTCTGTAAAAAAAGCACTGAATAATCAACGCTTGCCCTTGATTGTTTTGGTTCACAAACCCGTCAAGGGTTGTTTATCCTTTATTTTAACCCAAAGAGTTTATTATTAAACGGATAGGTGTAGAATAATATACGGGATTTCAGTAATAGTTCATTATTCAATAAAGAGGGGTAGATAACTGCAAGATTCTTGTGAAGGGTATGTTACTACACGGTGAATGGTTGAATATTATTCGCTTTGACAAAAAGCGTTTATTAAAATATTCTCAGTGGAATGACAATAAACGGTGTCCCAATAAAGTTCATCAGTTTGCTTCGATGTGTTGATTAATGTACGGATTACGAAGAAGTGTTTTTATGGGTGTGGGTGTGGATGTGAGGGTCAGGATGAATGTGAGTGTGGGCATGCGCGAGTTCTTCATTTCAGTGAAAGAAGCAGTCGCACCCACACCCCAAGTAGGGGAAATCTTTTCGATAAACCTAAAAGTGCCGAAAACAAAAGGGTCGAAATACTCATAAATTAGCTTCGTTTTTAGTACTGATTCAGAATATGATATTAGTTTTAATTCAGTATCCCTTTTTCTAACTAAACTAAATTGAATGTTAGTGAAAAAGTACCAGGTGATCTTAGTTCTTAAGATTAGGTTTCTGAGAAAATCAGTCCCTATAGAACATCGACGATATATCGACACCTCATAATTAGCTGAATTATTGATATTTTATAGAGAATAAATATTCAGAAACGTTTTCATTCTATCAGACGTTTTAGAGTTTTTCTCGCTGATCACTTTGATAAAAAAAAGCATTTTGAATTTCATTGAGAAATAACGGTGTTATAATCAAAATATAAAATACTGTGAAATGTCGGGTGTCCCAAAATGTTTGCAACATAGTTTGCTTTGCGAATATATCTTCACAGGCAAAACTGTAAGAACAAAATTTTATTGACTTCTTTTGATGATTTCTTACATACTCAAACTGAAAAGAAAATACATGATAGTGCTATTTTTCACCGTATTTAGCACAATAAAAACGTCTTCGAAACATTTATATTATCATTTTGTAGTTCTTTATATCATTTTTCTCCTAGTTCTGAAGTTTGTTTTACTTATTGTATTTCATATTCAAGATTTTTTCCAATTGAACCGGTTATCCACTGAGCCCCATCTGATTTCAAAATGTTCCACTGCTTCTACATTTTTCTTACAAATATGGGCGATGCAGATGCATATTGCTTTATGAGTGGTAAAATGCATCAAGTTCTTGAGGATCAGAATATAGCAGAGATGTTCAAATTTATTAACCCCAGTAAAACGACTTATGGACTATACTTTGTGCATTCACTTCACTAAGCAATATTAGTTTCTTTCTTTTAATTATCAAGTTTGTATATTTGACATGTGTCACAATTACAATTCCTTTCGATAGATTTAAAGATTAATCAATGCATAAAAATTTTTCAACGATAAATTAATCATAAAACAGATGACGCTAGTTATCAAATGTGAAAACAATAGTTGACTTTTTCTAACGGGTCCAACATGATTGTTTTCGGCTATGATTTTAAGAAATTTCAAACAGACCGTTCAGGCTCAATACTTTACTTCTAGTTTTTTAATTATAACTTCTATCTCCAACCATTATCATCATTCATTTCTGTTAAGCTCGATTGGTTGCATACTGACATGTAAATGCACTGAACGTGAACGGGAAAAAAAATATGTCGAGCTCTTGCACTCTATTGGTACTTATTTCTAATATAGCAGAAATAGTTGATTACATAAATAATTTTATGTCGACTAGATGCTTAAATCATCGTCTGTCATCACTAATCATTTTTGTAAAACGTTCAGTAGCTATTCAATCTAATTTCGATTTGGGTAAACAAATGAAATTGTTGAACGATAATAAACAATTTAAAAAGTCACTTGAATTATTTGATAAACATAAGAAGAACAATATCGAAACATTTTCAAGCTTGATCATAACACAAGCTTTGAAAGCATGTGCTCATCTAGAAGATTTTCAACGTGCCGAAACGATTTATCATCTCATTTCATCTCGTATTAAAGACGATCTTTACATATTAGCATCATTAATCCATTTATATAGTAAGTTTCAAGAGAAATTTTTAGCCTGATTTTTTTCTAACACAGTGCAGTGTGGTGATGTGGCACGTGCTGAATCGTTATTCGATACAGCGACAACAAAAACATTGTCAATGTATGGAGCAATGATGAAAGGTAATAACTGTTATATTTACAAGTATGTTTAATTCGATCTTTTTCGTCAGGTTATATTAAAAATAATCAGGCAAATAAAGCAATTGATCTTTTCAATGAAATTAAAAATCCTAATGAAGTAATTATAATGGTTTTATTTAATGCTTGCGCTCAATTAGGAACCATAGAAGCATTAAATTTAACAAAAAAAGTTTCGAAAGAAATCCCGAAATCTTTTCATTTGAATCCTCGTCTTATAACTTCACTGTTGGACGCATTAATGCAATTGGGTCATGTAGTAGATGCTCATTTATTATTTTCAAGATCACAAAACAAAGTATTGCCAATGTATGGAGCAATGATGAAAGGTAATAACTGTTATATTTATTGATATGCTTAATCAGACATGTGTCTTTAGGTTATATAAAAAATAATATGGCAAATAAAACAATTGATCTTTTCAATGAAATTAAGCATCCTGATGAAATTGTTACAATTCTTCTATTTAATGCTTGTGCTCAATTAAGAACTCCACAAGCATTGGAGTTAGCAAAAACTGTTTCGAAAAAAATGCCAGAATGTTTTTATTCAAACATTCGTATTCCAACCTCTTTATTTAATGCATTGATAAAATGTGGGGATTGTTCGTCTGCAGAAATTCTTTTTGTAAAAATGAGAAAATCTGTAGAAGCTTATGGCAATCTAATGAACGGATTTAATCACGACAATAATCCTTCGAAAACATTAGATTTATTTAATCAAATGAAGCATAATGGTATCAACGCCAATATAATTATTTATCTATGTGTCATAAAAGCTTTATCACAAATTGGCGATTATGAATTATGTCAATCAATTGTTAAAGAAATTCCTCATTGTTTTCTTGTTGATCATAAAATTCAAAGTGCATTAATTGATATGTGGGTACGCTGAAAATATTGTTCAGTTGAATATTTTTCTCTTAAATAAAAAAATTCTAGGGTAAAACTGGATCTGTCGATCAAGCGAAACAAATTTTTGAAAAAATTCTTGAGCCAAATCATATCGGCTACACAGCGATGAGTCTGCTTTACTTTTTTTCTGTTTGAAGACGATTTTTCATAGTTTCTTAATTGCTAGTTAATTGTTATGGTTTAAATGGAATGGGTATTCAATCAATTGAACTTTATCGAAAAATGCCGCAGCAACTTATTGATGAAGTGGCATATGTTTCTGTTCTAAATGCATGTTCACATTCAGGACTTGTTGATGAAGCTCGTTCAATCTTCCGAAATATTGAAATTAAAACCGAAAGTATTTATGCTACTATGGTATCTGTGATAGTTCGATTTGAGAAATTTTATTAATTATTATTGATATATCAATTTAGATCGATTGTCTTAGTCGTGCGTATTGTTTTCGCGAAGCACAAGAATTGATTGAAGAATATGAACGTTTGAATTCACCTGTAATAGTCATGTATAGTACGTATGTTTCAAATATTTTCCAAATACTCGATCAAATTCATGACCAATTGATCAATATTACAGTTAAGAATACAACATTTTCTATCTATATCGAATTAAAAAAGAATTTCGATGAAATCTTTAAACTATTTCTCTTTGCTATTTGTTTATTTGAAGAGGAAAATGTGTTATTTTCTAGAGATGTAAAGACTTTCTCAGCTTTTTTTGACTATTGGAAATAGTATGTACATTGATCTTATTAAATATATAAGAAATCAAAATAAATTCATTAAAACGTTTTAAATAATAAATATTCTTTGTTTATTTCTCGATCAGTTAAACTTTTGAAAAATTTCATTGAGCATTTTGAAATTTGAGTTCTGCAGTCTATGAAATATATTATGATGGAAAAAGTTATTTGTGAGGAATAGAGTTCATCGTATTTGGTTCTATGAAAACATTTTCAGAAATGATTTAGGTTGTTTCAAATAGTAACTCAATATTTGTATGTTTATAATAGATATTATCCTTTCATTTAGTAATTGTCAAAATAAAATAGATTGAAGATCAGTTTCTAAGCTCTTTTAAAACGTCTTTTCAATAAATAATTAAAAAATTCATTTTGCCAACTAAAAGAATCGACAGAAAATGCTTGCTTCCGAATGGATTGCTCAACAATTGGTTAAAATTAATTTTTAGTTCGAACACTAATATCACTTAAATTTTCGTTAGATTGGGAATAATTGACAATCATTAAACTTTTATCTCAAATATAAATGAACTTTGATGGTCAACTAGATTTTATCTTAACAAATGAATATATAGAATGAAAATATTTCGTTCCAGTTCGTTTTCCAATAAGTATAAACGATAATTTGAAAAACAAGTAATAAGAAATAAAACTAAATTATTCTATCGAATAACAAAAAACTAAAATTATTTTTATAAAAAAATCAATGTTTATTTTAGTGGCATTATTATCAGGTGCGAGAAACGAGAAAAATAGTGATTTATCACAAAATATTTATGATCGTATGAAAAACCTTTTTCCTCAAATGACAAATCCATTAATATCAGCTGCCGTTCTTCTGGCTAACGTCTATGCATCATCGGGTGATATTGACAAAGCATCAGATATTAGAATTCAATTAAATAAATCAGGTTTGAAGAAAAAAATTGGTTTGACATGGACCGTAACCAATGGAGAAATCTATGTAAGTCTACAACTATAATAATCTTGACACAGATAATACATTTTATTTTATTTTAGCAATTTCGAGCTCATGATCAATCTCATCCTCGATCTGATGAAATTTATGTTGAACTCGAGAAAATATCGAAAGAGCTTACTCAACATGGTCATGAATATGATTCAAGTTGGATTACACGATCATTGAATCAGGATGAAACCGTCGCATCAGTGCTTTGTGGTCATAGTGAAAAACTTGCAATTGCGTGGAATTTCGTTGCAAATCCCAATACGACACGAATCCAACTCACAAAAAATCTTCGTGTTTGTGGTGATTGTCGTAAGTGGTCATCTCAATCACCGTTTTTCTTTCATTTATTTTTCTTCGTAGATCGAGCAACAAAATTAATAGCTGCTATTCGCCAATGTGAAATAATTGTTCGTGATGCCAATCGAATACATCACTTCTATACAAATGGGCAATGTTCATGCAGCGATTATTTCTAAAAACAGAACTTCAACTTTCATCTTTCTGGTTACATAGCAAACAAGATTAACTTGACTTTCAATTTTCTTTAAAATAAAAATTAAAAAAGGAAAAGCAAGAATTTCTTTTATAAGTAAAAAAATATATTAATATTTAATGGAATCAAATTCTACATGCAGAGTCATTTCGGTTAGGGGATATCATATTTAGTAAATAAAAGACAAGAAAGCAATATACGTATGCTGAAAATTTTATGCAATTAGCATTTATATGAAGAAGGCTATGCGTAATCTTTAGTGTTCGAATACTTTTTTCGACTGATTATTAATGAAAATGAAATTTTCGTGTATATTGAGGCATATGCTATCACAATAATTGCTCTTATATTTATATATTTAAAACCATGTTGATTTACAACTGAGATTTTGTTTCGATTCACTTCTTTACTCATTTATCGATTTATTTTTTTTCCTTAGGTTTTTACCCAATTCTATTTGGATGTGATTCATATCGGTAATAATGAGGCGCAATATATTGCATATATATATGCATTAAACGTTAACAATTTTTCTGACTGATTTTTCTATTATACTCGGAGCTAATAAAAAAAACAATGAGATTTTCGAAGAAAACCTAGTACAACAGCAAAAAAAGATCAAAAAATTTTAATGAAGAGTTTAAGCTAGTTTATCTTGTCATTTATATTTGTTCAAATGAATATTTATTTTCAACATTTCTTCAAAATAGATTGAAAATCTTTGTTGTTTTCTAAAGTTTCTGAAAGACGATTTGTTCTTACTTTCATATAAAAAGCAGAAACAGAGCGATCTATCTTTAAAAAAGTGCAAATCAAAGCATTTTGAGTTAAAAGAAGTGAATGAATCATAATCAACTGAGACACTATTTACAATTGAATCAAAGTTATAAATCTTTTGATTGTTTTCTCTATGCTGAATTCGTGGCTTCCCATTCATCAAATAGAGCAAATATAATTCTTATATTTCTTGTTGAAATTTCATTAAATTCTATTTAAACGTTTGAACCCACTCAGTTCATTGATCAACAGTCAACAGATTTTAGAATCGAAATAGAAATGCATTTTCAAAGTTTATACGATTAGGAAGAAATTCGTTCGATATGGTTGAAATAAATAACAATCTTCTACGTGTTTTTTTTACAATCGTTAATTATTTTGATGACAATTCAACAAATTTATATTTCAATTTCGATCTTTTCATGACTTTCATAGAAATATGTTGATTATATAATAAAATTCATCATGATTCGATTTCGGTTGAAACTTAAATGCAATAAAGATTTTTGTTTAGAAGCAAAAAGAATTAGTCTTATTCATCTAAAACTCGGAATGTATCAGCTTCATTGAAATTTTCTTATGATATTATCATTTGATTCATCATTTAAATGACTACAGACATGTCGAACATTTGTTTACTATTAAAAATACCATTAAATAAAACTTTTTCAAAGGATTTTGCGATTTTTGATATAATTTTGAAAAATATCATTACTTTTCTTACGCTTTAATCAGATATTCAATTTCTCATTAAAAAATAAACATATTAAATTATTTCAAACTAATAATCAAATTGGAGATTTAAGAAGATGATTGAATGCTAATTGAGATAATCTCAATTTTATTCAAGAATCTAAATTTGATAAAAGTTTTCCACTTATTTAAATAAAACCTATAGAACGCTCAGTTTGATTTTATCAGTATCAATGTTCAAATAAAAATTGAGTCTGAACTCAATAGATGATTTGTAATAGAATTTTCTAGTCTAACTATGAAGTTGAGAAAATCGAAATCACAATTCTTCATCTCATAAGTGTGATCAAAGGTCTCTAATTGAATTGAAATTTTGATTTTATTTAAAAATTCCTTTCTAATTTTTTTGTAAATCTAAAATTAACTGAGAATTTTCAAAAAGGAATGTTATAGTTCTTTAATATTAATTAGGCACTATTAACAGTTCTCACTTTGTTATTTCATAGATTTTTCTTTTTGAAATTATTTCGAATAATTTATCTTCGAAAGATCTACAAGTCTAATAAGAAAAATTATCGAAATCTATTTAATTCTTTATCTACAATAATGATTGAAGATTTCATCTAAATTATTATTTATGGTTAAATATTTTCTTTTAATTTTTAGAAATTTCTTTACAGAAAAATATTTTGATTGAAGTTAAAAAGAAAATTCAATAGTATTTACAAATGTTTGATTGAAAAGGTTTCCCTAGAAAATGTTGAATATCAATCGAATTTAGGTAAAGATTTTATTTATGACAAAATATTTAATAATTTCAATATTCAATATTTTAGCATATTTTTATAAAGGAAAACGTATTCTTTGTCATCATGGAATTTAGCAAAAGGAAAAACAAAGCTTAAAATAGAAATTTTTCTATTTGGAAAAATTTGATCGTGAAACCATTTTTCGATAAGAAGAATTTTCTGTATTAATCGATTAGTGATGCTCGACAAAGAATTTCTCCTTGACTTCAGTCAATTAACTATTGAAAACATCGTTTATAGTCAGCATTTTATTAAATCTTAAAGTACTGCTGCTTAGCCATTTTGAAAATCGATCAGAAACTTGAAAGCACTTCTAACATCGATGTTTTATATTTTGATTGATTTCAATTAATATTGAGAGAATTGCATAGAAAAGTTCAATTTGAACAGTTAACACATAAAAATCGATTCAATTTCAAAATTGAAAATAATTTTCTTCAATCTTTTTATTTAATATGAACGATTGATAAAAGCAAGCATTATAAGAATTTATTTGATCGTTGAAGATTTCTTTCTGTCAACTGATGTTCATTCGAAAACTTTGACGTGTATCCATAAGACTGAAAAGCATCATCATTTTTAACAAATTCTCAACAAAATTTAACTCTTTTCAATTTAATCTCAGGGTTGTTTTGAAAGAAGAAGAAATATAACTAAGATCATATTAATAGTACTTGGATGAAAGTTAATCACTGTACTAGTGACAGTTGCAAAACCTCCCAGATACTGTTTTTAATTTCGGTTGAACTTAGCTAAAGAAATTTAACAGTTTTAGTCATTTTCATTAATATGGTAGAATCTTAAGAGATTTTTAAAAATCTGAAAATCAATTTTTGACATATTGAACAATATGATTAGAAGAAAGAACTTCAAAAATTCTCATAAATTTCTGATTTTGGTTTTGTGTTTTTGTTATATTAATATTTCTTTCGAACTTTATTTTTAAGACGATTTAGAGAAAAGTTTTTTTCGATATGTTTAAAATTCTAATTGAATTTTTCTCTTCGATATTTCGCACGATACAGTTTTGATATTGTTCAACATAACATAGAACCATAATAAACAGTTGTAAAATCCGAATGATCAGTCCATTCAGAGGTTTTGTTATCTGTTTCTGTATTAGTCAAATATTCTAATTTATGAACAAACAAATTAGGAAAAGGATGAAATTTCATCAATTCATTTTTTCATTCTTGTATTCAACTTGACTTTTCAGCATAGGTGTTCGAGGAGCTGGTACCTAAAAGTACTAAAATTGGAGACAATGACACACAATATCTTACGAAAGTACTTAAAGCGAACAAAGGAACGTCCTTTTTCAGTTAATTTCTTTAGTATAAATTATTCTGTTTTCAAAATAGAAATAGAAATAGAAATTGATTCATAATCCATAGTAGTTTAGAATCATAGACTGTCATACAAACAGTCTTGTGTTCAATTTATTAAGATCGCAATTTTTGACAGTTAAGACAAAGCCTTGCTCATTGAAACTGTTTCTGAGCCACGAAAAATTCAATTTCTTAAACATCTGTTTTTAGATTCAGTTGTCGAGACAATTTCTAAAATAAAAAGAAGATTCGATCATCATTTCTTTGACAATTTGGATTAATTTCAGCTAGAGTTTTTTTATCACATGGAAACCTTTGGAACTATGAAGATTATTTAGTATTTTGTATAAACGAGTCTGGCGATATTCTATAATTAAATCCTTGAAGCGTTATCAACCTTAGATTGAAATAAAAGTAATAACTTCTTATCTCACAAATGAAATAATGATGATTGACTTTCAACTGTGCTATTTAATCTTATTTGGTTTTTATAAAATTCATATTTGTATCGAAGTGAGTTCGAAATTGAAATAGAAAATAGAAATCGATGAATTTTTCTGTGACATTTATTGTAAAGTATCTCGGAAAAGAAAGAAGTTTGTTCAATGAAATAACCATCTCAGTAGTAAACCATTGAATATCGCTGTTGAATTGAATATTCTGTTGAAATCATGAATAAAAGAACTCCCTTTGATCGATTCAACAAGATTCAGATAAAATTCACGGCTACCTTAGGAGTGTCTTGTTAAATTTATTTTACATGAACATCAATACACTTATGGTGATTTATTGATGCTTGCAATAGATCTTTTTTCTTTTGGGAAGGTTTTTTTAATCTAAAAAGAATATTTTACGGTTTCTACTTGGATAGTTATTCTATTCGATATTATTCGTGATACTCTTTTTTTGTTTTCTTTTCTATTTTGATTTTTAACTCCAAAACAAAAACTTCAATGTATGTCGATACATTGAATTT
This sequence comes from Rotaria magnacalcarata, assembly GCA_900239745.1. NCBI lineage: Eukaryota > Metazoa > Rotifera > Eurotatoria > Philodinida > Philodinidae > Rotaria > Rotaria magnacalcarata. The sequence continues at coordinate 16,369 of OENM01000335.1, read as the reverse complement.
CTACTGTTATTCATTCTTTTATATACGAAAAGAAATAGATTTTCTGAGATACACAAATGTTTCCTTGGTAATAAATTGTTACATTAATCTAAACAATGTCAATTATAAAATTATAAAATAATTTTTCATTTTTTTAATTTAAATGTTTGTTTTTCCACTATTGAATCACCAGAGAACTTGATGTTCTATTTTTTATTTCAAAGAAATTTACTATATTCAATCATCTCTAATATTTCGATATTTCACTTTTATTTTTCGTTCTAAAATCTAAGCTAACTTAACATTAATATTCTATTTGTGTAGAAAACTTTGAATTTATTTCAATACTGTTTAATATGTAATCATTTCATAAAAAACAATTTCCAAAGAAAACGATTTAGTTTAATCTATTTCAGAGAATAAATGTTAAGAAAATCTCATATTTCAAATTATTTCTTGTTTATTCTATTGAAAAAACTTGAAACAGAAGTAGAAAATGAAATCGAAATAAGTTTTTATTGTATTTTGTTTTTCATTAAAACTGATTTATTTAACGAATAATCAAAGCATATTTCATTCAAAACTAAAGAAAATTCTTAAATATTATTCATTGTAATGAAATCGAATAGAACAAAAGATAAGTTGATATAACATGCAAAAGTATCATTGAAATCTTCTTATGAAAGCTTTTGATTTGATCGTTTTTACACTGTCTTCTATTGCAAACAATACAAAGACAATTTCTTAGAAAAGAAAAAACATCTTCTGTCGTCGATAGGAAATCATTTATTCTGATCGAAATATTTTCAATGTTTCAACTCAAATTCACAAATCAATTTTTAAATTCAATTGAAATTAATTTCTTATTGCAATTTTCAAAGAGATTCACCATTTTTACCTATTCACATGCGAATCAGGTTTTCTGTTTCTTTCCCATAATATTTCGTCTTATTCAAATATTTCCAAGTATTTCAGTTTGATAGTTCAAAATAAATTAGACACTGATAAAAAAAATATGAGTTTTGTTGATTGCATTTATTTCTTTAATGAAGTTTTATCTCTGAACAAAGACTTACCATTGAATAGTTTTTAAGAACAACAATTCGATTTGAAATAGCTTTCATTAGTTTTCATTTGAATTTTTCATCGTATCTTTCTGTTAATAATCATTTTGATTCATGATGGATAAAATACGAAGAATGAAAAGTGTTTCTTAGTTGAAATTAATAAAATCTCAATTGTTTATCAATTTTTGACAAGAAAATCCAGATAAATAAAAAAAATGAAACATGTCTCCAAAAATTTTTTGAAACAATCACAAGCATCTTGTTTATTGAGTGCGATTTCATCGTTTAAAAGAATGAAATGTAAATTATAAGATCTTTTCAGAAAAGATTATTTGAATATTGATGGAACATATTTTATTTTCTCTCTCTCTGATTGATTAATCTATAATAAGAGAATATTTTTCATTTGTTTTATGAAAGTTTTATCGAATAAAAAAATCTTCATAAATAATTTTTTTGCTTTTGTTAAAATTTCAATTCGATTTTTATCACACGGCGATTCATAGATCATCATTTCTGGTTCACAGAAATCGTTTCTCTCTACACATTTTTCATTTTAAACCATTTGTGGAATTCTCAATAAAATCTTACTACTGAAAAAGATTTTGAAATCTGCAAAAGGAAAATCGCAGACGAAAAGTTTGTTTTATTATATTTCGATTGTTCAAATAGAGTCTATTCAATGTACATTTAATCAATATGTGATCAGAAAAAGTTAAACGATACCGAGACAATCAAAAGATATTCATCTGTTAACGTCGCGTATACTTTTATTGCTATTTTGATCTTTTTTTCATTTCATTTGTTGTTGTTGTTATTATTTGATATTCCTCTTTATGATCACTTGAAGATACGAAGAAGAATCAGTTGACTCTAATTCATTCTGCCAATCTTATTTAATTTTTAATTTTTACATGTAGAATCATATTCACTACAAAACGTTTGATTTCAATCGGAGATTGTCTTTAGTTTTGTGTGCATTTCATGTGAAATTCAAATTCTCAGATTATCATTTTCAATTTCAGCGATTTTTTCTCCTATAGATGTGAATACAGACCATTGAATACATCAAACAACGATCTCCAAAACGGGCTACGTTTTGTTGAAAACTATCATCAAAAGAATCATCTCAGAAGGCAATCGTATGTTAAAAATGAACGTAAAGGAAGTTTCATTTTTCTTCGTCAAAGTAGCGAAAAAGAATTTCACTTCAAAATACTTCATAATTAAAAGCATCCAAAACTTAACAATGTAAATTAGTAAATAAAATGTTTGGAAAATTATCTTGATCTATGATGGAACTCTTATTTTCTTACTGTCAAATACATTTTTAGACAGCTCAATTCTCTAAAAAAATGACTAAAAACGCCTTTCCAAAATAACACAATTCAAAAAGGGTGAGAATCATTTTTTCAACGAGTATGTTTTCGAAGACATAGAGAAAACGATACTTGACTTCATGAGCTGAAGTCATTTTTGTTGCTGTTTGAGTATAGATTGACTTAGAACATTGATTTTCAAGTCGCTTGATAGATTGAAGTTTCATCTAGACAACGTTGTCATGTGATAACAACATAGTAATATCTTGTGAACAAACAAAAGAAAAGCATTCGACATACAAATCAAATATACTTTTCCTTTCTCTTTGAAGAAATTCGTATTAAGAAAAAGGCTTTTACTACTTCGAATTCTTTTATACCATTCAAGATCATGAGGGTAAGTTTAAATTATAATTATAACTGACATCTTTGTTTTGTAAAAATGTATCAAAAATATGGTTCATATATCAGACTATTACCTTGTCTCAATAGAATGCTTGATTTCGTTTAGATAAACAATGAAGAAGAGAAGAGCTGAGATTTCTAAATTTTTTTCAATGAATTGATTCTATCCTGTAGGCTATTGTGAGTAACACACTAAAATGTGACAATAAGTTAGATAGGTTAGTGCACATTTGGATATGTTTTATATTTTTCAATAGAGGTTTTCTTTCTGACTAACTGCAGTATATTTACCCAGATTTCTGAGCAGAATTTCTTTGCTAAAAAGATCATTTCTGGTCGATATAGCAATAATAACAATTCAAAGAGACTCTTGCTGCTTTGAATTATGCCTGGTGTCTATTTCATTAAGAAAACTCGTTAAAATTATAGTACAGATACTAATGTGGGCTTTGGTTTCTTTGATTTTAATACCACATTTGCATTATGAAGGAGAGAATTCAAGACATTTTCTACTATTTCCTTATTTTCAGTTGGACGCTGCTAGTCGAGTAAAACGTACAGAAGTGNCATTAGATTCGCTAAACCACATTTACTCAAACAGGAGGCTTCATTTGAACGATGTTGATTAATCTTTTATGAATATCATGTTGCCTTTGGTACACTAATACTAAGCGTTCTTTATTGAGTTGCGATATTCCAACTTCTTCTATAATACAATACGACTATGGTTATTGAATGAAGCTTTATTATATATAGTTGAGTGTGCCTTTCATTTTAATATTTTAATTGTCTTGTTTCATGCGAAGATTGATTTGTATCAAGTAGTACTTTCAATTAGTGGAGTTAATAATAACTGTTCAATGTAAGAGGGAGCAATACATTGACAATATTAGTAATGTCTTCAATAAGAACTGTTCTCCTAACCGATTACTGATTTTCCGTTTAGATTCTGGCAAAAACATCTTCAAAACAAATGAATGGCTCTATGAATGAAATTTGCTTGCTCTCTTTGAATCAAACCCAACAACATGGTCAAACACAAATATTATAGCAAGTAAGTGAAGCAATTGTACGATTTCATAGATGAGAGTGTAAATAGGTCAGGAACGGGATCGTTGAGCAATGATAACCCTGAAGAGTTCTACTTTAATACTACTAAAAGTTCAATGTTTAGTAGAAGTTTAGATGATTATTATAACATTACGGAAGAATCATATGATAATTTTTCTTTAGCATTTTACGAGGTTAGGATGAAATTCTAAGGAGTTTCTTAGTAAGATAGATGGATTTAGAGGCTTTCTGGATGTATTCATTTTAAGCCGCTAACTAAAATCCTTTACGAAGTTGCTTTGTTTACTGGTGATTTAATTATCCTCTCTCTCTCAAATTTCTCTTCTCTTCGTATGCTTTAACCTGAGAATTATCTTGTTTATTAGTTAATTTATTGACGTTTCGATCGATGAAATCGATCTGCTTCAGAATAAAATAGGAAATGAATACAGAAAAAGTTGTTTTACTGATGACTCATTCAATCGTCAATTTTTTCTTTATTTTCTTTATAAATATTATATTACAGTACTGGTACCGAAAAGACGCTATATACTAGAACTTGTTTTGTTTGATATTTAGTTGTCCGTACCAGTACTGTAATATTTATAAAGAAAATAAAGAAAAAATTGACAATTGGATGAGTCATCAGTAAAGCAACTTTTTCTGTATTCATTTCCTATTTTATTCTGAAGAAGATCGATTTCATCGATCGAAACGTCAATAAATTAACTAATAAACAAGATAATTCTCAGGTTAAAGCATACGAAGAGAAGAGAAATTTGAGAGAGAGAGGATAATTAAATCACCAGTAAACAAAGCAACTTCGTAAAGGATTTTAGTTAGCGGCTTAAAATGAATACATCCAGAAAGCCTCTAAATCCATCTATCTTACTAAGAAACTCCTTAGAATTTCATCCTAACCTCGTAAAATGCTAAAGAAAAATTATCATATGATTCTTCCGTAATGTTATAATAATCATCTAAACTTCNCAACTTTTTCTGTATTCATTTCCTATTTTATTCTGAAGAAGATCGATTTCATCGATCGAAACGTCAATAAATGAACTAGTAAACAAGAGAATTATTACGTTAACACATAGGAGGAGGAGAAAATATTATACACAATCACAATAATTGAAATCAATCAACCCACTCATATAGTCTTCTATAAACCCTTGAGTCAGTTGAAAAGATCCATCTTCCCTCTCATATACCATTTCATAAACCTTTTCGACCATTCACAACCTCCATAAGCACTTCCAAATGAGTCTGCTGAGGTTGAAATTTGGGTATTGTATTTTTATCAACCCTTCTAAGGGGTTTATGAAAGTGCAACGTGTAGCAAACCCTTTAAGGATTTATGAAATTTATAATCCCTTTCATAAACCCTATATTCATCCTTTTTTTAGGGTTTATGAAAGGGTTTATAACGCCTTAATAAACCTTTTAAAAGGGTTTGTGACACGTTGCACTTTCATAAACCTTTCTTTTGTTTTTTATTCTACGGATATTTTTTACAGTGTGCCCTCGACCATAACACTAGAACAAAGAAAATGATTTTGAATAGCCGAATGAAACTGAAAAAAAATCAATCGATTCGATTCGACCTCAAAATAAATTGATTCGCTTCGATTCGATCGCTTTTCTAGAAGTATCATTCGATTCGATTCGGCAGTTTCGAAGTTCTATTCGGAGTCGGTTCGATTTCGGTCTCTGTAAAGAACCCATGTAATAAAAACCGCATGAAAATCGGCGGTTAACCGCGGTTTTACCGGTCCGGTTACCGACTCCCATTACTGCAGAACGGATAAATACCGCGGTTTACCGCAAAAAATGATCCGACATTTACCGCGGTAAACCGCCGGTTTTGATTAATACCGCGGTTACCGCTAAAAAAAGCGGTTAACCGGTTCGTCTATAANGAAAAAGTCTTCCAAATCATCAATTAAACTATTTTAACCATCCTTTTTCTTTACTTTTACATGTGATAAACATGCGCAAAAAACCGCCGGTTTTACCGGTCCGGTTACCGGCTCCCATTACCGCAGAACGGATAAATACCGCGGTTTACCGCAAAAAATGATCCGGTATTCGCAACATGGGAATGCATCGGAAATTTTCGTTCATATATTTTTTTAAAAGAGAAACGAATCATTGATTACTGTGCTGTTCAGCATTAAAATTTCTTGAAATAAATAGATGTTTTTTTGTTAAATTTCAAACAATCGTATAGGACTGATTCATTATTTTTTTCAACAGAAAAGAATGTTTATTCATCCACAAATTAAAAGTTGTCTTTGCAATTATCATAAAGTTTTACAAAATGAAACGACAACAGAACGTACAGCACGATGTTTTCTACGTGTCGACGATGAATCGATGAATCATTAACACAATCGGGCACGATAAATTTTAATGGCATCAGGTTCAACAACATTTACAAAAATAGCCAATAAATGGAACACAGCGTTAATTGGTTGAATGACTTATTTCCGAGAAGCTGTTGTCAATACACAAGAATTATTAGATTTACTCGTTGAGTGTGAAAACGAAATTCAAACACGTATTAAAATTGGTGTAAATTCAAAAATGCCATCTCGATTTCCACCCGTAGTCTTCTATACACCAACAGAATTAGGTTGTTTAAGTATGTTATCCGTGTGCCATATTTCAATACCACAATCTGATCTCCGATGGTCGAAACAAACCGATGTTGGCATCACACATTTTCGTTCTCGCATGAGCCACGACGAAGATCAACTTATTCTAATTTTGTATCGTTACATTATGCCATGGGAAGCTGAATTCATCGATTCACAACGTGTTCGGACTGAATATGCACTTAAACGACAAGAAGCGAATACACAAAATAAACGTTTAACATCAGACGATCTTGAATATTCATGGGATCAAGGCATTCCTCGTATCAATACTCTATTTCAAAAAGATTGACATGTACTTGCTTATGACAAAGCATGGCGTGTACGACACTGATTTCAAACAATATCAGGTAAGCGACAGCGATCCTATGTTATCACGGCAGAGTGAAAATGTTCGTAAATAGATTTTGGCGAGTATTGCAAAGAAATGAATCAGACACTAGCTAGCTAGCAAATGATGTAAAATACAAGTGCAAAAACGAGCGTTTCTATATGCAATATTTTTGCAGAATCGAGGAGGAGATTTTTTCATACTTCATGCCTTTCAGAGCTGAGCACAGGACAAGTTTTTCTGTCCTGATACCCTGGTCCGTGCTGGCGGGCGGCAGGGCAGGACGAAAAATCTAACCTTGCCCTGCAGTACAGGCCAGAACACCAGGACCGTCCTGTTTTCTATTCATCATGGATGTGATAACAGCAATATTTGCCATTTTTACTGTCAGTAATGCAAGCCTAGGTTAATTAATTTTCTACATTGTAGCCAGTATATTTCATATAATTTCAAATACAAAAACTGAAGTTTTTAGTGAGCAATAATATCTTAAATACAAAAAAAGAGGAAACAATCTTGAGTTAATATTTTTATGACACCCTCATTACTGGAAATAAAATTTATAAATAATCTAGGATTCTAGCAGTATTATCTTCACATATAAATAATGATAGTATAAAAGGAGAACATGAAAAATTACTTGATATAATAAGTATGATACAAATCAGAACACATACTGAGTCAAATATTCACAAAAAATATGTATGTCCGTATCAAAGTTGAATACAAGACGAGTTTTTCTTCCCTGTCCTGATATCCTGGTCTGTCCTGGCGGCAGGACAGGACAGGACATCAGAACAGCAGGGCAGTCCTGTCCTGTGCTCAGCTCTGATGCCTTTATTCATTATTTCACGTAGGCTTTAGTGAATATAGTTTTCGTCATTTTATTAATTGCGCACTCGCCAGAAATTTTCGGTTCGAAAAAAAAATAGCAGTCGATCCTGTTTTTGTTAGAAATCAGCGTAGCGCTAGTCATACAATACGAAACAGAAAGGGCGATTCTCGATGTCCGATGAGAGTACTTTGTTAAACTACAATTCGATGGGCTCTAGAACTTTGCGGTACTCAACACAACCGGCACCGTTAAATCATCACCTCTTGACACAAAAGTTCTTTAATGCTGTTTGATAACACACATCAGTGGTGTTCAGATTATAATTAAAATCTATTTTTCACGACGAATTAATGAGAGAAAAGATTATTCATTTTAGATTCTCAAACAAAATCCATTCTGGTGGACACATCAACAGTATGTATATACACATTTCCTTCATTTTCATATTTAATAATATCATTTTTGACATGATGGTAAATTATGGAATTTAAATAAGTATTGTACCGATATGATTCAAGCATCGGGCGGCGTCGAAGGCATTCTTGAGCATACACTTTTTTAAGGGTTTGTGATCGAAATTGTGTTTTTTTAATGTTTTCTAATTTAGAACATTTTTTGCAACATGCGAAGGCCTATTTTGGGAAAAGGCGTCTGGCTTCGAAGAGTCCATGCGTTGGAAAAAAACTAGCCAATGCTCAACATTCGGGTTAAAATCAAATTCCAAATCGTCATTTTACATCATGGTGGAGTCCGACAATTGATCGAGCTAATGTCTATCTTGGTTTTCTAGTTCAACTTAATTTCACGGGTATATTTATGCACGGAAAAATTCCAAAATTAAAAATATCGCTATTTCAAATATTTCGTGCGCATTTATGGCTAAAGATTCACGAGAGTGTTGTAATGGATCTTTGGTGAGAAAATTGTTCGATGTAAAGAAAAATATTTTTTTGTTTTTGTTTCTAGTCAATTGTTCGATCAAGAATTGGATGCATTGAAAGTCGAAACTGTACAAAAAGAAACAATCCATGGAGGAAAATCATACAAAATGAATTCATCATCTGCATGTGAGGTTTTTCGAGGTGTCGCCGCTCATAAAGCACGATATTTTCATTTAGATATTCTCCTCTTTGTTGCCTATCAATGGAATATCAGTAAACCATCATTATTAGCTGACTCGAAAGATGTTATCGACAATACAACATCTAAAAAATATTGGCTCGGTGTTCAACTACGTCGGGGTGATTATGCTTCACATGATGTTGAACGTTATGCTCGCGCAAAATTTCTTATACAACAGATAAGATGTCGGTTAATCCATCGGCAACAGGCGTTATGATTGGCATTGACTTGGCGTATAATTAATGTAATGCATTTGGCAATTGGTTGCCTGGTTCTAAACCATTCATACAACAAGCTATGGCTAAAATAATGAAAGCAAATCCAGCTTTGTATGTATTACGTGAACGTATACGTAAAGGTCTGCTATTATATTCATCCGAACGAACGCAACCATATTTATCGTAACAAAACTATGGTAAATTGTTCTCCAATCCAATTACTTGGTTTGTCGATGATACGAATGTTTATTGAGTGACAATTCACAAGACCTACGAAGGAAATTTAACAACGAAACCAATCAATGGAGCGATATTTTTTTTCCATCCACGTACTGGACAATTATTTTTGAAAATTATTCACACATCTGTGTGGGCCGGACAAAAACGTTTAGGTCAATTGGCGAAATGGAAGACAGCTGAAGAGCAACCGAAACAAATTATCGTTACCCGTAAGGGTATGTTGGATGCATTGGAAGTTCATTTAATTGGTAAGTTGATTTTCGTTTGTCACAAAAAGTTCTAAACCCTTTCGCCCTAGATTTTCCAAATATCGTCATCGAAGGCAGTGAATTACAATTACCATGTCAAGCTTGTTTTTAAGTCAAGAAATTTGGTGATTTGATTTTGACAGCAACTGAACCGCAAATGGTTACATTTTAATCTATACGATGATTGGTTGAAATCGATTTCATCTTATGCAGCATTTTCACGTTTGATTCTTATTCTTAAAGCACTGCATGTTAATAACGATCGTGCTAAAATGATTTTATAGCTCGATAAAACAACCATCATTGAAATTCATCATACATGTCCAACATTAACCAACGATGAATGGATGAAAGTCGACGTTTCATGGAACGACTTAATCCTAGCTGATTACGATTAAAAGAACAATGTCAATATTGCAGCATTAACAAAAAGTGAAATACGTGATATTATATTAGGTTTGGAAATAAGCGCACCCGATGCTCAACGACGACAAATAGCTGAAATTGAAAAACAATCGAAACATACATCACAATTAACAGCAACAACGACCGCGAAACAGTTAACAAACATGGTGATCGAATCATAACAGCAACAACTAGTGATTATTAAACGCAAAGATTTGCATCGAAAACTGAACGGCGTCTACGTAGTATATCAGCAACAAACTTGCATTTACGTACAAATCATATCTAGGTTTCATCGGATGATGTGACAGAAACAGGTTATCGCTATATTTTACCGAAAAACATCCTTAAGAAATTCATCTCTCCTCTTCGTGCACAAGTAAGACAATCGATTGAAATTTTCGAAAATAAAAACAATCTATTTTAGATTTCTGCTCATTTGTACGGTGTTAGTCCACGATAAACTCCATAAGTTTAAGAAGTTCGTTGTGTTGTTTTACCACCACACCGGGGCACACATCAAACTGTTCATTTGCCAAATATAATACCGCAACATGAGTATCTTGAGGTAAGATAATGAAAATAGCCAAGAACAACATTTATTTTATTAAATAGGACATGGAACCACTTGGATGGATTCATACTCAACTCGATGAATTACCACAATTATCACCGCAAGATATTACAACGCACGCTAAAATAATGAATGATCATGCATCATGGGATCGAGAAAAAACAATTATTATAACATGTTCATTTACATCGGGTTCAGTTTCATTGAAAGCTTATAAATTAACACCAGCTGGCTATGATTGGGATCGATCAAATACTGACCGTGTAAATAATCCAAGAGGTTTGTTTAATTTTTACAAAAAATTTATACATTGTATATTATTTCTTTTCAGGATGTGCACCGTCGCATTATGAAAAAGTTCCATTGTCAGTATCTGATCGTTTCTTGGGATTTTTCATGATACCAGAACAAGGTTCATGGAATTATAATTTCATGGTGAGTAGAAATTATTTTATCATTTGTTTTGAAACAATGATTTGTCGTTTTTAGGATGTTAGTCGTGATGCAGATATGAAATACGATTTAATTTTATCAAGTCCAAAAGAATTTGATGATGAAATTCATCGTCCATCGCATTTCATGAATTGTTCGAATGAAGACAATTCGGACACATTTTGAGCTGATCGTTAAGATCGATTTAGTTAAAAACATGTAACCTGGTTATTGATTATTGTATAATCAAGCTTCTTTTTGTTTGTTTGTTTGTTGACTTTTGCTGTTGTTCTTTTCTTTGTTGTCTTTTGCTGTTGTTCTTTTCTTTGTTGTCTTTTGCTGTTGTTCTTTTCTTTGTTGTCTTTTGCTGTTGTTCTCTTCTTTGTGAGATCATGAATTGTCATGAGTGTTGTCATCAAGCATGACTTGAAAGATTCTTTTGTTCTTCTTGTGTTGTAGATATAATTGTCTTGAAAAAGAAGAAGAAGAACAAGAGTGAACAAATGGATGCAAGTAATAATATTGATGCTCCGGTTACGAATGAAAATTCTGAGGCGACTACAACGTCGACACTTAAAGTAACAACGAAGACACCAAAAGATGAAAAGGATATCTTAGTTAATGCGTCTTCAACTGTGCAACAACAAGTGACTTTTTACATTTTTCTTTGATACTAATAATTTTTTGTTTCTGTGTATTAGTTAAATGATGTAATGGTACCTAAATTTACTACATCAATTGATCAAATGTGTATGCTATATTCGGGTAAGATTTGAAAAGACGATGACGATTTCAAGAAACATTGGAAAACTGCAAACGTCCTTCTGTTAAAAAAGAAACGAATAATTGATTGCTGTGGTGTTCAGCATTAAAAATTCTCAAAACAAATATAATGTTTTTTGTTAAATTTCAAACAATCGTATACGAGTGATTCATTATTTGTTTCAACAAAAATAATGTTTATTCATCCACTAATTTAAAGTTGTCTTGGCCATTATCAGAACGTTTAACTAGTTTATCAAAACAGACAATTAAGAATACTTTTTTTTCGAACTAACGACACTGGGAACAGTAGAAAATTCTTTAATGTACCATAAAATCGCCAAGACGTCATTTAGTTTTTTTCGTTGAAAATCTCTTTTATTATTATTAGAAAGAACCAGACACCGAATCAAACCGAGTTTCGTCTGGATCGAGTTCGGGTTTGGTTTAGTTCGTTTTCGGCCACTAGAAAGAATAGAGGAAATGAATGAAAATTGTCTAATCTTTTTTAAAATATTAATTTTGTTCTATTTTCTTGTGTTAATTAGCTGAAAATGATACCACGAATAAAGAAGCTTCATCGACCACTTGCACCGATTCAATTGAAACATTTCAATTAGATTTTTATCGTGTACAGGTTCATTCCTTATTTCCGGAAGAAGAGAAAAAAGCTATTTACGAACGCTTTAGTGAAGTAAAACGACTTTTGAACAAAGTTATTTCAGCTGATCCTCGTTGTACCAAAGTATGGGCAAATATTGTTGACGATGCTTATGAAAAGATTTCATTGGATTCATCACTACAACAAATTTATCAACTACTTTTTGCTACATCAACTGTCCCAAGATCTAGGTTACAAGAACTTATTTCAACAAAAATTATTGTTGTTATTGTTCATCCGGATGCACGAGCAGATCCATCAGTACTTGATCCAGTAAGAACCAAGGAATATGCTACAACAACACCATATGAAGATAAAGCTTTAATCGCAATCAATCCAATGGTATTTGACAATGAAACAACAGGTAAACATTTTACTATTATAGAATTGTCAAACAGAAACAAGTATCAATTTAGAAAATTCACTATATTTCGTTTAATTTGTTTCAGTTCATGGTAGTCGAATTTCACGTACATCATGTGCTTTATTTTTGGCTATTCTTCTAGCACATGAAATTACACATGCAGTTAAATATTTTAGCCAAACAAAGAAAACTACACCAGAATTACCATCTTTTAGAACATATTCGAGTCCTGGTAAATACGATGGTGGAAATGTATTAGAGCATGCATTGTTTTCTGGTGAACTCCATATTAATCGTAATTGTACACATGCTGGCGTGGAATTGTTTATCATTGGTGAAACTGGTCAACATTTTAAACTATCACCATCAGATGTTAATAATTGTTTAACAAACAATAGTTTTCGATCATTATCATTATTAGTTAATCGATTACCATTAAAACGTCGACGTTCGCATGGTTGCGCAAAAATTCAACTCAATTATTCCGAATCACCTGCTTCCGAAAAAGAAAAAAACGACCAAGAACTGGTACCTCTACTCCGCTATCATACACGAAAAATTGTTTTTCAAGCAACTGATAATGTTGATACAAATGAATCGTATCAATCGTTGTTAAAGTACCACTGTGAAGGATATACTGAGCAAGCGCAGTCTCCAGATGATGCATTATTACATGTTCTATTGAATGGTGTTACCGGAACTGCTGTTACTTATATTTTACCAGAAAATATCTTTAAAAAATTTAATGTTATATCCGATCGTCGTACACAAGTAAGGCATTCAATAGAAATTTGCAAAAAAAAACAATTTATTTTAGATTGCTGGCTATTTATATGGTGTCAGTCCACTAGAGAATCCTCAAGTTAAAGAAATTCGTTGCGTTGTTTTACCACCACAATGGGGTACAAGTGAAACTGTTCATTTACCTAATATATTACCGGAACATGAATTTTTAAAGGTAAGATAAGGAAAATATACGATGAGTGTTTCCAAGACATCAACAGTTATAACTTCTCCGATTGTATCTAAGAACAAGAACGTTCTTGTATTTTCGATCATTACTAGAGTATAACATTTATGATATTCAATAGGATATGGAACCACTTGGATGGATTCATACTCAACTCGATGAATTACCACAATTATCACCGCAAGATATTACAACGCACGCTAAAATAATGAATGATCATGCATCATGGGATCGAGAAAAAACAATTATTATAACATTAATTTTCTAAAATTAAAGACTATAAAGAATAAAGATTTGATTTGAACACAAGAAAATGTTCCGTTCTCTTATGCATAAAAAGTTACTCAAACTATTATCCGTTCCAGAAGTCAAGGCAGTCGGTTGTTTTTTGAATAACGTTTGATAGGAACAAGATAGAGACCTGCGGTTTTCACTGTTTGATAGCCAAGACCCAGAAACATATTTCCACAAGCAAAATCTTTTCTAAGGAAAAATTTGAAGACCGGTTTTTCAGAGGATCTTGAGGGTGTGGGTGTGGAAAAGAGCAAGGCTGACACCCACCCACACCCACACCTTGAATTTCTCGACGAAAACAAAAGTTTGTGAAAGATTCGAAATATGCATTGGTCGGCTCAGTTTTTAATGCTGATTCCGAATGTGTAAGAAAATCTATAGACTTCTATAACACTTACCAGAAATCCAGAGTGGTTTTCCAGTGATCCTCTGAAAAATTGGTCTTCAGATTTTTCCTTAGAAACTATTTTACTTTCGAACATATTCGTCTGGGTCTTGGCTATCAAACAGCGAAAACCGCAGGTCTCTATCTTGTTCCTATCAAACGTTATTCAAAAAGCAACCGACTGCCTTGACTTCTGGAACGGATAATAGTTGTTGTAGGATTTTTTAAATTTATCAGCTTTTCTTGCAACAGGATATGATAGGTTTTAAACGATTTCAAACAAACAAATAAAAATTAGGAATGACAGTTGAGAACAAAAGAGAATTCTCATTGGAATTCTTTCTGTTTCATTTCAAAGTAATATTCGAAATCATAATAGAATCTTTGCATTATAAATCTTAAAAGTGATTGGTATAGACTGACTAAATAATTTTGCCAATTATCAATTCTTCCAAAGAACGATTATTGTATCGTAAAATACACTACTCAAAAATTGGCTTTTGTAACGGTTATTTAGGCTAAGCTTATTTGATCTATACACAAACACACACTCTTAATCTTATCGATAGTTTTCACTAATCTTCTACTCGTTAACAAACATGCTCTTTAATGCTAAATAGCACTTCACTTGAAACTAAAGAAAATTGTTTTATGCCTAAAAATTCATTTAGTACTAACATAATAGACATATTTATCTATGAAAGGTTCCTCTCAAAGTATTCTTTTTTTTCTGTATTAAAATCTCATTGTTTAGATGGTCAATTGTTGACTAGTTCATCGACAAATGTCACTCGTCATACTCACCGATTACCATCAACCACAATGGGAAATAATTTTGATGGAGAAATTATCAGTAAAGTTGTCCGTGAACTTGAAACAAAAGTTCAAGAATTAGAAGATGGACAATCGTGTTCGATTTGCATGGAAAGGTCACGAAATGTTGCTTTTTTATGTGGGCATACAACCTGTTCAAATTGTGCACAACCATTAAAAACTTGTCATATATGTCGGAAACCTATTACAAAAAAAATTAATCTTTATTCATGAAATTATTTTATTCATTAGAGTTTTCGTTGTTGCTTATTTCTTTAAGAAAATATTTGTCTTCTATTTAAATAAATACTTTGGAATCTTCAGTTTTACTGTCACTTGTTCAATATCAATTTAATAAATTAATACGAACACTTGATAGACATTTATTTTAATTGTTTTAATTTACAATAAGATCTCGAATGATTCGTTATTCTGAAGGTACTATTAAATTGTTCTTAAATAGTTTTCGCTTCTCAAAAATATTTCTCATCTGCACAGGAATTGTTAAAATTTCTGGACAATATGTTGCTTCTTTTAGTAGTTTCGTTGAAATTAGACTTTTATTCTCTTTCAGAATATATATGTACATCATTTTCTTAAAAAGCTTCTTTCCATGATAAAGCTTTTAGTAAAAGATTTCTTGACGTCTTTAAAACTTTAGAGAATTATCCCGTTTCTTTAAGTTATGCAAAAACTTGTCAAAAACGGTGCACCATAATGGCACGCTTATTGTGAAAAGAACATATCGAAGTACTGATTCAGAAATTTTCGAAATATAATGCGAATCGGCAGGTAAGCTCAACTAAACGTCTCTATGATAATAATTAAGAGATTTCCCAAGAAAATACGAGGGTTAGGCAACATTTCGATCGGTGAGAAAAATGATCATTCCTAGAGGAACAATGCCACCCAAGTCAAAAATGCTACCTTAAGAATAGAAACAACGATATCAGTGCAGCAATGATGATTCCATGAGAGCGCACTCTGTATATTGACCCCACCGAAAAAATGAGCGCAGCCATTGAAATAATGCGAAGCTTAGTAAGAAGAATCCTTTATTACAGCGGAAAACTGATTCCATAGGGCTTCACATTCTATATTTCGTGCAGCGGAAAAATGAAAATCAATAGGAAAAATGAAAATTCGTATGGGAAAAGTGTTAATCGTAGTTAGAAAAATCCTTCATTTAAGCAGAAAAATGCTGTCAGTTTAAGAAAAATGATTTGTAAAGGACT
>OENM01000334.1:81607-99721 GCA_900239745.1 Rotaria magnacalcarata | reverse complement strand
GAAAGGGTTTATACCGCCTTAATAAACCCTTTAAAAGGGTTTGTGACACGTTGCACTTTCATAAACCCTTTTTTCGTTTTTTATTCTACGGATATTTTTTACAGTGTAGTTCTATCTTTTTAAGTGCTACATATCACTGTGGAACAGATCGAGTCGATTATACTCGACGAGTTATAAATCTGAAGCCGCCATGTATGATCACATAAGAACCGATACGACTTATGCTATGCAATACTATCTGTTTCTTATTTCATGAATCTGATAGGAATTTTTATGATCGGATAGGTAGCATACTATTCGATCGTGTAAGTTTCTTGGTCACTGATTCTTGCAAGATTTTTGCTTCCATCTTACAGTCAGAATCAGACAAAATCTTTTAAAAATGCAAATATGATGGATATTTTCTGATCTGAGAATACGATCATATGAAAAATCTTATATGAATAAGATCTTATACATATATTGTAGGATCTGATGTCAGGTTTTTCGACCTGGGTAGGATGTTTGAATGAATAGATTTTCTCATCAGTAAAAACCAATTCGTTTAACCTTGAGAAATATCGCGTAAGCACCATGCAACTTTAGTTCTCTCAGATTATTAAAGACATGAATACTACAAACTACTCTAGTGATGATCATAAAAAATTGTTTTCATCAATGATATTAATGAAAAACCTTTCATAAAGAAAATTAAAATTTCGTACTATGATCTGACATAATTAAAAATGTATAAAATAGAATAGACCCCAACATAAATATATTGTTTTGTTCATTCAATCAGTTTTTATAAATCCCCAAATAAATGCATAAGAACAAAAACGACTCATCAGAACCCATAAAAAAATACATAAATGATATAACAAGTATATTCTTCCGTTTTTCTCCCATATACTTATATATATATCTATAAATAGCCGGCTTATGGAAGAAGTATAAAGACACATGTAAGAAGCGCAATACCAAGAAGATCCCCAATAGATGTTAAATACGGTATACATGTATTATCTGGATCATGTCCTTGTTTCCAAGCAAATGGTACCAACCATTGAGCAATATAAAGAATAATAGCCACCTAAAAACAAAAGGTTTAATAGACTTTATCTTATTTGAAAAGAAACTCAGATTTCTACTTGAATAAGTGCTGCAATTAGATAAAGCAAGATAAAAAGAGCTGAGAATTGAATATGATCAACAGCCAATTGCCAAATAAGAAACATAAACGTTAAATGACCAGGTATCGTAATGAATAATAAAACACGTATTGTGCATGAAGCATTACCTAAAACAAAATCACATTTTAGGTATGTTTAGTTCAGCTTATATAAGACGGGGATTTAGTCATACTTTTTGAGCAGAATACTTTAATTGGATTCGGACAAGATTCTGCATTATTTTTTTCTTCTTCATTTTTTAATTCTTCTGGTTTGCCTTTTTTATGAAACGCAGTTGATAATCGACTTGCTTGTACGGCTCCTAGACTACCACCCACACCTATATGATAAAATTATCTTTCCAATAAAGAAAAAAAAAACAAAGTTATATCCTTCTACCATCCATGCATGGTTGAAAAACGGCAATGCCATGAAATGTTTGAACAGCAAAATCAAGAATTAGGCCACCAGTACTAGATCAATATTTATTAAATAATTCTAACACGACCATAAATATTTACCTTGAAATTAACATTGCTGCTATTATCGGGAACCTGATAAAAAATAATTCAATAAATTTGTTTTTGTATAAAATTTATTTCTATACCATCCTTCAATAAGTGCATCTTTAGCATATTTATTTCGAGCACAGATCATAGCCCACACGGGTATTAGAAGTATATAACAACCTATTATTACGATTGGTAACCATAGATAATCATCTTAACAGATTTAAACAAAATACAAAATACTCACAATAAAAAATTGTTTTACATACTTATAGTTTTAAAAATAAAACTACCAATAATAGATAAAATAACAAGAGTTATAAGATCACCTAGTGATTCAGCTATGGGCGTAGCAATATTATCTGGATTAATACAAGTTTTATGAGATAAAACAATAATTGTGATCATAATTAAACCTAAATCATAAATATTTCATTTATGGAGTTTGAAATAAACTAAAATCATTTCTAAGTACATACATAATACTGACGATGCAATAGATGCTGTTGAAACACTACTACTACATAAAACAAGAGCATGGTGAAAATTAAATTGACCTTGTGCTATCCGACTGATAAAAACAGATATAATAGCAGCAAGAAAGCCAATAACAATAGCTTGTAGTTGTATGAGAATAATATTACCAATAATTAAAATTTTCAGTTCACTTCTGTTATCCATGGTTCCAATATTTGCCTATGATTAAAACATTCAACGAACAGTAAAATAAATAAAAACTAAACTTCAAAGCATACATGAGTAGATAAACGAGAAGCTAATGTCATTTCTAAATTGCCCTTTAAGCCAAGTAAAGCTGGAATGAGTATATAAATTTCTGTTATTTCTTTGAATACTTTCAATTCCTAGAAAATTCAAAAATAAGTTTTCGAAAGATCAATACAGTTATTATATCAGTTCAGTCTGAATAAATTCCATTGTACAAATCATCAGATTACAAAATTTAGCGATATACATTTTTTACGAACCCAATACTTTATGATTTATCAATAAAAACTCTTTTGAATCATCAAGAAGTTTTCGTTTTTTTATGTCATACTGACATTTGCAATATGACGTTATTCCTTTTGACACTCTTCACTCGTTCTCTCTCAATTAACGGGAAACACTTTTGTTCGAGCTTTTCTTTTTTCCATAATCATCTCGAGAGATATAGCTACTACAGAAAATTACTGATATTTCTTTGAATGAAAACTAATTATAGAAGTATTCTCATCTATTCAATATTATTGTATCGATTGAAGTTAATATTTTGATTTGTATGAAAATGTTTATTCTGACATATAGAAGAATACCTTCACACGTTCAAGCACAAGTCCAGCCGTAACCAGACCCAATCCAGCAATCATAAAAGGGAAAATAAGTTGAATTGCTATGCAATACCATTTTTCTTGGTTATTCTCGTGTTCATTTACTATTTCTTTCTTTCCTTCGTCCATCTGTAATACAATTTTCTATATGAAAGAAAATCATTAAGACTTTTAATTATATCCAATTTTCATTGACATTTACTAACATGTCTATCAAGCAAAATTCATAAAACGCAAAAGAAAATTATATGAATATCTTCACAAATTTCAATCATCACCAGAAAAAAAATAACTTTTATATCTCCATATATTTTACAAAATAATATAAAAGCAAATATAAATAAATAATATTTCTCTCATGTGCTTTCACCTTTAATCTTGAATTAATTGTGTGCTAAGTTTGAATCAAAATAACTGATGGTGCTGTTCTGTTCTTTTTTCTTTACTCAATCATCGAGCATAGTTTTTGTATTGAAGGAAGCAAAAAGTACCTTTTTCATTCGCAGCTGTCGATAGCAATAAATTGTGCATCATTAATTTTCAATGAGTGCATCTAATGAAAAGAGTACTGTGTGATTTCAAGAACAGAAGTAGAATGCGAATAAGCGCCACAATCAATAGTATTCAGTTTCGTAAAAATTTAAAACGATAATTAAACGACAATATACATAAAATTGTTTTTATTCATTATACATATAAAGAGTATGAAAGAAATTAGTAGATGTTATTTAATTTTTCATGATTGGTTAGTAGAGGTAAACCAATAGAATATGTGAGTAAGCATGATGACTAGAGAGAGAGAATTTCTAAAATGATGATATGTTTACTCAGATATCAGTCGGGCGTGTTTTACTCTCGCTCGATCAATATTTACTTCTCTTCTTACTCAGACATTGAACGTATTATAGATATATTTTGTCATCTAGTGGAAATTGTAGCCATTAGAAATCTTCTACATGTTCGCACTCAATGATAATAAACCAGTTTGGGTACGAGATAATGAACATGGATTTCTTCTTGGTAAAATAACTGATATTGGCTCAGATAATGTTACTGTTCAATTAAAGGACAATAGGAAGGTTTGACTGAAAGTCGAAATTAAACAAAAATAAAATAGAATTTTCCTACGTTTTTCTTTATAGACAATAGTTCTTCCGTATGATTCAGCATTTCAAGCGGAAGAATATGATAAAAATGTTGATGATAATTGTTTGTATTTCTTTTATTAAAAATTGTCAAATTAGTTATAGTTGTTTTCTAATTTTTAGGCGCACTTATGTATCTTAATGAAGCAACGCTACTAAATAATGTTCGTCGTCGATATAAAAAAGATTTAATTTATGTAGGAAGAATATGAAACACAAAAGAAAAACGATTTTTAATTGAACTTATTTTTTAGACTTATGTGGCGAATATTTTAATTGCAATTAATCCTTATAAAGATTTAGCTGGTCTCTATAGTAGCGATTCAGCCAAGCGTTACAATGGAAAATCACTTGGCGTTATGCCACCACATGTTTATGCTATTGGTAGGTTTTCTAGAATTGATCCGATATGTTTCAGTAGTTGATATGATATTTCATATTAATAATTTGATGTATGTTTTATTTCAGGTGATAAAGCCTACCGTGATATGCGTACGATCAAGCAAAGTCAATCGATCATAGTATCAGGCGAATCAGGGGCTGGTTCGTAGGAGCAATCTTATAGATCATTAAAGTTTCATTGATTATTATTATTTAGGCAAAACTGAATCAGCAAAATACGTTTTACAATATTTAACTGAATCTTATGGTGCACATAATGGTCAAGTTGAAGATCGTATAAATAAATGTAAATAAATCATACGATATTCTTCTCCCGTAATTGTTTCTTTCTTGTTTTATTTTATTTTATTTTATTTAGCAAATCCATTGTTAGAAGCATTTGGAAATGGTAAAAGAGAAAATTCTTGCTCTACTGATCTTTTTTTGCATGTAAAATATTGAATATTTAGCGAAAACAACACGCAATAATAATTCAAGTCGTTTTGGCAAATTTATTGAAGTACATTTTAATGATAAAGTATTTAGAATAATGAATTATTGAATGAAAGAAAATAAAACTATGTTCTTTCTAGCATCGTGTTGTTGGTGGTTACATATCTCATTATTTGCTTGAAAAATCACGTATATGTGTACAATCAAAAGATGAACGAAATTATCATATATTCTATCGTTTATGTGCTGGTGCACCTGAAAGCATTCGAAGTACACTACGCCTGGGATCGCCAGATAGTTTTCATGTTTGTATATCAAGATAGCAAACGAATTCATTCTTAAATCTTCTCTTATCTCTATTAGTATCTTAATCGTGGTTGTACACAATATTTTTGTAATAATCAAACAGAAAAATCTTTACCAAAAAACCGTCGAAGTGACGATGTAAGTTCAATGAATTGAAGGAACAAAAAAAAGACTGAAAATATTATTATTTTTTTGCTGATTAGAAAGATTTTCTTGCTGTAAGATATTTCTATTGTCCTAAATGTTGTTATTTCTTGCTTATGAAGTTCAATGAATGAATCAATAGCTCTTTGAGTTTATTTTTAGTTCATAGCAAAAGGTGCATTACGTGATCCACAATTAGATGATGTTAATGATTTTAATGAATGCGATCAATCGATGGATCAAATGGGTTTAACAACACAAGATAAATTAAATATTTATAGTACAGTTGCAGCAGTTTTACATCTTGGAAATATTAATTTTGACGATGATCCTGAGAGTACGAAAGGCGGTTGTAAAATAACTCCAGCAACAGAAAAATCATTGAGTGTAACAGCTGAAATGCTTGGTCTTGATCCACGTGATTTACGCAATGCTCTAATAACAAGAGTTTTAATGACTAAAACAACGAGTAGCAGTAAGGGAACTGTTATACAGTAAGTAAATTTTTATCGAACGCGATTGTTCAAGTGAAACAAAACAAAAATGTCAGTCCTCCACCGTATTTATTATTGTCAGACGATTGTATACCTGAGTTGATCAAGGTCTCATTATGATATAAGAAGTATTTTCTTACTACATTTCTGAAGGATTAAATAAAATAACGGAGGAATAGTGACTAACGAACCATACTAGAATAATCTCAACGAATACTTTTTTTAATCCGGATTGGATGGTAACCTTGAATGTTTTATAGTATTCAGAATCTTACAGATGAGTAGATTTCAATAGATTCAGTACTACTGATTTAAAGGAATTTAATATTGTAGACATGTATTCTCTTCCACACTGTCAAAGAAAATTCAAACAATAATTCTTTTGTTTTTTTCCTTTATTAGTGTTCCATTAAAAGTTCATGAAGCTCAAAATGCACGTGATGCTTTAGCTAAAGCAATATACATTCGTTTATTTGATCAAATAGTTACTTTTGTGAACAAATCAATACCGTTTAGTTCATCGAATTCATATATTGGTATTCTTGATATTGCTGGTTTTGAATATTTTCCTATTAACTCATTCGAACAATTTTGTATTAAGTATGATCATAAAACTACTAATTAAATAGTAATAATGCCTCTTCTTATTCAGCTATTGTAATGAAAAATTACAACAATTTTTTAATGAACGTATACTTAAAGAAGAACAATTATTGTATGAAAAAGAAGGTCTTGGTTTGAAAAAGATTAGCTATATCGATAATCAAGATTGTATTGGTATGTTAATTGAATGCTTTATCATTTTTTTAAATTTTCTTTTCTATTTTAAATTAACTAGCAGCCTGGTAGGGGCGAATTTTTTACATAACTACATCTGTGTGTATGTGTGTCGTTGTCTATTTTGCATGAGTATGATAAAAAAAAATATTTCGGCTTCAAACTCAGGCTTTTTGATAACAAAATAATCTTAGATAATATCTGCACGAGTAAAAAGAAAAATTACTAATGATATGTAGAAGTTGGAAGAAAAAATATGAAGTGCACTTTTAACGGAGACACTTTTGTATATGATATATTCATCAGTGTTAAAACGATTGAATTGAAAGAAAATATAGCTATAGAAGAACTATGAAAATAAAAGATGAAAAAGTATTGCTCAGATTTTTACATGCTTCAATATACCACTTTTATGTAGTGCTTCTTAGAACACAATTTATAGGATTTTTGAAAATAATGTAATAAGATACTCATTTAACTGTACTATTCGAGTTGATATATAAAAATCTATTAGAATGAAATATGAAAACAGAGTGTATATTGATTCGTGATACGATTGTATTGTTTTTTAACAAAATTAACTTTAGTTGATGGATAGATAATAGTTTTTGAGGATAAGAATTCTATTTCTTTTTGAATTATCTATTCAAGCTTATACTCATTTTCAATAATTCATAATAGCATTGTCTGATGATTGATTTTGTGTTTAAAATCTAATCTAATCAAGTGTTATATAAAAAAACAGCATGTTTACCTCGTCCGACTTGCATGTTAAATGAAAACTGTGTTTTGTTAAACTTGTTTTTTTTTCTTTTTTTTGAATTGATATTTTATTTATTAATATGATATGTTTAGATTTAATCGAAGCGAAAACAACAGGTTGCTTTGACTTATTAGACGAAGAAAGTAAATTACCAACACCACGACCTGAACATTTTACACATGAAGTTCATAATCGTAATAAAGGTCATGCAAGACTTGATGTAAATAAAATTTCTTTAGAATTTTAGCAAATTTATTTTCGTTTTTTGTATTCAGTTTCCACGTAAATCTAAATTACGCGTATCACGTGAAATTCGTGATGACGAAGGATTTTTAGTACAGCATTTTGCGGGCAGTGTTGTTTATTCGACTGTATGTCTTATTCGCATATCAGTTATTCATGTATACATATGTGAGGTTTCATTTTAGGCTCAATTTATCGAGAAAAATAACGATGCTTTACATACATCATTACTTATACTAGTTCAAGAATCTAGAAATAGTTTCATAAGAAATGTTTTTCCAAAGGGACCAGAACAAGGACAATCGGCTGGAAAATTGAACTTTATTTCTGTCGGCTCAAAATTCCGCTCTCAACTAGCTGATCTTATGAATAAATTACGAAGTACTGTAAGTAAACAAGCTGTTATTATAAAAAGAATTCATGCGTATTTTCTTATTTAAAAACTCGATAATTATGCAATTTTGTATTGATATATACCATAGAAATACGGTAGTATTGCATTTTATTTAGCAAGGACTTGTTTAAGATAGCTAATATTATATGAGAAATTTTACAACTGTTTTTCAATGGCCAACAAAGTTTAAAGTTGGGAATATTGTCCGAAAAAGTTACTTTCGAATTTTTCAAATAATCCATTATATTCGTACTTTCTATCGATTTGAGTGTGATGGAAGTTTATAATTTGATTAATTCTCAAATGTATTCTACATTGAAGTCTTTGCTGTTTTCCCGCAGGTATTGATTTATGAATGGTTCACACTATCAACAACTTATTAGCCTCACAATGACAGAAAAAACCTAATTTCATATAATGATGTCTAGAAGGAAAAGATACTGAATAGTCTATTTTGTCACAACTGAACTGCCCTGACTATTCATCATAAATAAAAATGATTGAGAGCTTTTGTATATTTAATAGTAACTCTAGATAATAAATATTGGTAATTCTCGACACACTAAAATTATAAATAGCATGATTGATCTAACTAGAATCTGTATTTCATATAGGGTATTAATTTCATTCGTTGTATTAAACCAAATCTCAAAATGGTTTCAAATCTATTTGAAGGTGGTCAAATTCTAAGTCAGTTACAATGTAGCGGTAAGATATCATGAGAAGAATTTTCTCAATATAGAGTAAATATATTTATTTATCTCTACGAATAGGAATGGTCTCAGTGTTGGATTTAATGCAACAAGGTTTTCCATCACGTACACAATTTGCTGAATTATACGGAATGTATAAATCATATTTACCAAAAGAATTAGCACGACTTGATCCACGTCTTTTCTGTAAAGCTTTATTTCAAGCTTTGAATCTGCGTGATACAGATTTTAAATTTGGTTTAACAAAAGTTTTTTTTCGTCCCGGGAAATTTGCTGAATTTGATGAAATTATGAAATCGGATCCGAAGAATTTAGCTGTACTTATAGCGAAAGTTAAAAAATGGCTTTTATGGACTCGATGGAAAAAAGCACAGTGGTGTGTTTTATCCGTTATTAAACGTAAGTTAAATTTTGACAGCAAAAACGCTTTTTCATAAGCATTCCTGATGGTTTGTAGTTAAAAATAAAATTCTTTATCGACGTCAATGCTTAGTTGAAATTCAAAAACGTGTTCGTATGCATTTAGTTTATAAACGTTACGCACCACGGTAGCTATAGCGACGATCTATTTTTCACATATATACATATTTGTTTTTGTTCACGTTTATTCTCAGAATTCGAGGTTTGGTCAAAGTAAAAGCATTACATGAACAAGTTGCTTCAATGGAAAAATTTGTTACACAGCTGAAGGCAAACAAAGAACAAGTTTACAAACAAGTACACCAATTAAGACAACGAATCGATCAATTAATTCATGAAATAACAGTAAGTTTCAATTACAGTTCATCGCAAGTGGATGGAGTTCACCGACTAAAAGTCACCAAGAGCATATTCTTAAATTTTCAGTCGAATGAATCTATTGTCATTCAATTAATCACGTTCCATAGTTCATTTAAAAAGGAAATTTCTTAGATTTGCTTAATAAACTAGAAATCTGATTATAAATTATAAATAAACATCGACCAATAAGATGAAAATTCTATTAAAGAACAATGATTTTATTTAGAATACATCTATGAATGTAACAAATATTGATAATGCCTATAATGATCTTGCTTCATCAATTGATCGTGAATTCAAACGCTTGAAACAAGTTGCTGCCGAACAAGATATAAAAGAGGAAGCAGAACGTTTGAAAAAAATTCAAGTAAATAAAAATGAAAGTAGCTATTCTTAAAAATAAATATAATATTTAGGTGGAGCTCGAACGTGAAAAACATAAAAAAGTTGCTGAAGAGAAACGTTTAGCGAACGAAAAAGAAGAGTTTCGACAGTAAGGTTTCTATGTTCTTGTTTACTTATTTAAAATCTTCTATTAAAATTAGACGTTCAGCTATTTCTCAACGTCAAAAAGAAGAAGAGCAGTTTAAAGGTAAACTTACTGCTGAAGAAACAAAACGTCAAGTAAGAATTAATCACAAAAAAAAGAAACATCGGTATCATCAAATAAAAGCCATATATATTATATTTGTAGAAAGAACGTCAAGCCAAAGAATCTGATGAAGAAGCTCGTGTAGCTGAAGTGAATGAACGTGAACGTCGTGATTATGATTTAGCACGACGTCTTGCTATAGAAACAGGTGGCGAAGCTGATTTACCACACTTACAGCGAACACGTCGGCCTGTTACTAATCAAAAACATGATTTAAGTAAACATTCATATGCTCAACTACGTGACTTAATCAATACATCTTGCGGTAAATAAATAAGATTGAAACCTCAAAACAAACAAGAAATTCATTTCATCTAGATTTGGAACTACTCGATGCTTGCCGAGAAGAATTTCATCGACGTTTGAAAGTTTATCATGCATGGAAATCGAAAAATCGAAAAGGAAAAAATCCATCGGCTGAAAATGATAAAATTGATGAAAATGAAGAACGAGCTCCACGGGATATTTTAAATAGTGGTAAGTTTATCTCAATAGGAAAATATTAAATAAACTAGTACCTCCATTTTGAGATCGACTCTCATGTAAAGAAGAAAAAAAAAGAGAATTGATTTACGATAAAAATACTACAGGGTTTTACTCAATACTTCTAATGTTCTTTTTTTGTGTAATATAATGTTCATTTGCTCTTTTAAAATCTTCTTCCTCAACTTCTGACTTTAATGAGATGTATTTAGTTGCAATTCGGCTTGCTTTTATTAGTAGAGCGAAATAAACTATTGCAAAAGAACAGCCTACATCTGATATTCGTATACGAATGTGATATTGTATTTTCTCTTTCATAACAATTAGACCTACGACAGTTCCATATTAGTTCCGATCTTCGGAACTGTCTCACAAGTTCTTTGATCGGAACTGAACTGTCTGAACAGTTCTTTGATCGGAACTGATCTGTGTAAAACAGCACCGTGATCATCTATATGGGCAAGGCTGCAACAGTTCTCGATAAGGAACTGTTTGTTATGCCACAGTTCCTGAAGAAGAACTGCTTTGTGGAAACAGTTCCCGAAAAAGAACTGTTCGGAGGATATGGTTCCCGAAAAGGAACTGTTGGGAGGATATGGTTCTCGAAAAAGAACTGTTATGTGGAGACAGTTCCAGAAAAGGAACTACGTATTGGGTACAGTTCTTTGAAAAGAATCGGTTCCAAGAGCTGAGAGCTGTCGTAGGTCTAATAACAATAGATGAGACTGTGTTGGATTTATCTATCGATAATATAGAAAATTGTCTGCAATGAATCTCACCTTAGTAAACATTCCTCAATATGTACAACTAAATAATATTGCCGTTTATTTCATTGTGCAAAAAAGACTATTTTTTTCATCGATTAAAATTATTGTTATTGTAAACGAATAAATCAATATTATTTTCCTTTCAAAGTTGGTATACCTGCGGCAGCTGGTGTCTCATCAACACCAATCGGAGTAACTAGAAAGGCTAGTCAACTAGCAACAACCGCTAGTTCGAAAAAATCTAGCAGTGGTAAAGGAACTGAACAACGGTTTTTTCGTATTCCATTCATACGTCCTAATGATCAAAATCGAGATACAAATGGTGATCAGAAAAAGAAAGGATGGTGGTATGCACATTTTGATGGTAAGATTAAATGTTTGTCTTGATGAGATATAACCCTATTTCTAAAAAAAACTTGATTAGATAAATGGATTGCTCGTCAAATGGAAATCCATCCAAATAAAGAATCTGTTCTTCTAGTTGCAGGTGTAGATGACATGAATATGTGTGAATTAAGCTTAGATGAAACAGGTTTAACAACGAAAAAAGGCGCTGAAATTCTCGAAAGTGACTTCGAACAAGAATGGCTTGCACATGGTGGTCGAGAATATTTGAAGTCACATTTTGGACAAATCAGTTCGAAATATGTCGTTCAATTACTTCAAAATTATCGCTAAAATCAAATACACAGTGGAATAAAGAAAAAATAAACGTTTGATGTTTTTGTTGCTCGCAATTTTACCAAAAATTTTATCTTAATGTTTACATAGAGGAACAAAACAAAAGTATACAAATATCTAAATGTCTGATTTTTTTTTCTCTTTTATTGATGTGATTATATTTCTTTTTAATCTAGAATTTTTTCTCCTGTTAGAATGAACAAAATACAATGATTAGTGCATTTGAATGTTTGCTTGCTTTCTTTTTTTTGTCGTTGTTTTATGTTTAATTTAATCTTTTTATTGCTATTTAAAAAAACAAAACAGAAAATCAAGAATTTAAATCAAATAAATATTTGTGCTTACACATTTTTTTTTCTTCTCTTTAGATTCGTTTGCTTTGTTTCGTTTTAAGAATTGTTTGAAAATGAAGAAGAACTGATAAGTAATATTGTACTGATAATTATACAATCAAAAAACATATAGAAAGAGAAAAGTTATGGCTGGAATGAAATTTGAGGTTTGCAATAGTCGATTTTTTTATAATTTTTATTTTATTCAATCATTTTACCTTTTAGTATGATGAAAATGGTGGCAAATTTTTTTATTTTTTTCTATCCGTTTACGCATTGATACTTGTACCAGCGACTTATTGGCTATGGCCAAAATCAGAAAAAAAACGTGAGAAATAAAATTACGCAATTTATTTAATGCGAATAGTTTTTTTTTAGAAAGTTTGCATCCTGAAAATATATCAAGTTATCCTCCTTGCCGCGATAAATATCATTTATTACGTGCAAGTGAGCCTCGACGACGACGGCGAACTATATTTGTGTAAGGTTTTGTAGATCGATAGTAGAGTATATATTAATAATACTTTTGTTTTTACAAATAATTACAGATGGCATGAAAAAGAGGTAAATTCATTTCTATTGGAGTAAACGACATCATTATATTCAGTGCTCTCTGATTGAAAACAGCTTCAAAAAATTGTACGGCATTGCTAGAAAAATAGCAGGGTTATTGAAACACTATTTGGCAATATACCCATTCATTTTGTTGCTTTTAAAAACAAAGTTTATATCAAAACTTAATATAGTATTTCTAAATATAGATCGCATTTTTTCTCTAGACTCCCTAATTGCAGAATGATTAATCGAACTATTAGAGTCCCACTGCTTCGCCACATTAGTTTTCTGTACTACACATGTTATAAATACAATAGAATGAAAGACAAGATTATTTCCTAGAAGACAAACATAAGTGTCCGGAATTGCTCGACTTAGTTTGTAAATCTACATTTTACGGAAATAGAGTAATTTTGTCACTGTGTACTTCTTCTCAAGATACTCACTGTTGAGAAATTATCTGAATCAAATTAATTCTCAGTGCAAAGTTCTACAAATGGATTTGCATTCTTTTATTTGTTTTATTAAAATGACTTTAGCGTACTAAGTCTTTTGTCAAGTTGGTTTATATTTGTTAAAAGAAATCTCGTGCATGATTTAGAAAGAAAACTGAATTCAATATGTTAACCTATTTCGAATGGCTATTTTAGAAAGATTAAAGAATACTCAGTAAAATTACTTTTCGATAAACACTTATCAGTGCTAATTTAATTCTGCTTTAATTAAATCGCCGTCTAATGGTTCCTCGTTCGAAAGACAGCTAGTCATCATGATTTATAATGTCAGCGAACTAAGGCGTAGTCTTATATTTCTAGAAAGACTTTAAGAAGTATTTCCCGAGGTTCAAAATGACAGGATATAATATCTAATTTGTCATGACGTCTTTAAAATACTATCCATGATATGCTCATTATCAGATACAGTAGATTATATATGTTGAAATACTATAGGTAAAAGCTTTGAAGGAAAACTGTAAAAATCTCCTTTGATTCAAACAAAAACTAAAAATAGATGAGGGTAGAAAAAATGAATCCCGTTGAGTTTATTTATAGCTTTAATTCACGATGCTCCTAAGAGACTTATCATATGCATTATTATATCAATAGAAGTTGAAAAAGTGAACGATATTTTCCAACTGTGCTTGTTTAATTTTATTCGCTAATTTATAATATTCACACAAAAATAGCAATGACAATTTTAATGAATTTTCAAACTTTTTATTTATTTTTGAACCTTTCAGTAAAATTGCTCTCTTAACAGCATGGATTATATTATTAATTCTTGCTTATCGGGCATCACTGATAGAAACTGAACATAAAGAATATGATCCATTTATGACACTTGATGTTGATCAGGTAACTATTCGCATAATTTTATATATACATAACAAATGCATGAATTAATGGTTATCTAGGGAGCTAGCATTAGTGAAATAAAACGAGCCTATCGTGAATTAAGTAAAAAACATCATCCAGATCGTGGTGGTGATCCAGAAAAATTTGCAAGTTTTAAATTAAAAATGAATTCATTTAATAGTAAATTAAATAAAAACGTGTTTTTTCCTATAGAAAGATATTGCTAAAGCGTATAAAACTCTAACAGATGAAGAATCAAAAAATAATTGGAAAACATATGGAAATCCTGATGGGCCAGGAGGTATGTGCTTTTCTTTTTTGTTCTTACCACCTTAAATTGTTTTTCTCCCCAATTGCAGTGACTCATTTTGGTATTGCTCTACCAAAATGGTTAGTCGATCATAAAAATTCGTTATTTGTTCTTTTAATTTATACTGGTGTATTTATGATTGTTTTACCAGTTATTATTGTATGCAAATTTATGATTAACTGAAGCACAGATTTTTCTTTTCTTTTTATCTTATGCAGTGTATTTGGTGGCAAAAATCAGCACGCTATGCTGGCGATCATATATTAATTGATACGATTAGACTTTATCATTATTTTCTTAGGAAAACAGCATTGATAAGCATTAAACGTATGTTGAAAAATTTAATCAATAGTTTGTTTTCTGTGATGCTCAATGGAGGATAATGATTGCATTTATAGTTGTCTATCCTTTGATAGATTTCTTTTGATGATAGAGAAACAATGTGTTTGAAATCTTACGAATGTTTCTTTTAGGCTCTCTTTTGATCTTAAGTGCATCAGCAGAATTTGATCGTAGACGCAATCCAATGATTGTTGATCGACCCAGTGATAATATTGAATTGCCAGAGGTTACTTTAAACTGTGAATAGAAAAATTGTTTATACAAAAAAGTCTTTTGATTATTTAGTTATTTAGAGAATTAACTAACGTACAAGAAAAAATTAAAGAAATACCATTTCAAGACCTATACAGTATCAAAGCACGTACATTGCTTTATGCACATCTTCATCGACTTGATTCATTAAGTGATAATCTTGTAAAAGGTATTTATGGACATCAAGATCTTGCAATAATCGTACAGCAACAGTTCTTGTTTTAGAGCTCGCTTGATACGTGAGAAAATCGGTTATTTTTCCATTCTGGTAAAGCAATGGTCCTCCTTTTCCTCAAAATGCATCCTCCTTTTCCTCCTTTTTATCCCTTAAAATATAAAATCAGGAGTTTTAATATTTTAAACGAAAACTTCCTATGAGTCAACAACTCAAAAAATATGTCAAGTAATTTATATTAGTACTACAACGGCAATGTATTAATTTTCAATGAAAATCAAATCATATTTTGAGTTTTCAGCACTATAGAATCGACATCTTATACAACTAGATAGAAATATGAACAAGACACGTATTAGTTTTTAATATGTAGCATTAAAAGATAATCAGGGGCAGCGCGAGCGGGGGGGGGGGGGGGGTTGGGGGGCGGAACCCCCTCCAGCTTTTGAAAAGTTGAGGATAATGTCTTCATTTCTGGAAAATTTCTGACGAAGTCTCCTCTGCTTTCGATATTATAACTTTTCTGCGATTCTGAAAATTTTCTATGACCACTTCTTTATTTCACTTATTGCGTCATTTCGTACGAACTGTTTGTAAATAAATAACCTAACCTAATTATAATAATAAAAATGTATAGATCTCGCAGCTATCGTAAGTTACAGTAACAATCTTTATATTAATTATAAGTTAGTCATATTTGCTAGTAATTGTGTCATTGACTACGATAGACATAACTATCTATTGGCGTGAAAGTTGTCAAGTAATGATCTGATCTGATCGTATATCCTATATTAATACTGCTATTCTTGTCTTATAGCTTGTAAAATAATTCTTTTTTTTGTTTCGCTTCTCTTTTTTTAATTTTTAAAACATCTAAAATAAAACAGAGCTTTAAGAAGTTTCCCTAATCAAGAGTCACCTTATGAATCCCTGAGAAGTTCCAGCCAATTCTCCAATTTTTTGGGGACCCCATGTCGGGAATTCCTGGAGTTGAGAAAGATATGAAAAATTTTTAGCAATATTTCTATCGAGACTATCAAAAACCTATGTAAAAAACCACAAAATTCTCTTCAAAAATTTTTGGGGAATTTCTTAAAACTAACTGGGGAGTCTCCGTAGAAATCCCCGGTGACCCTCTGTTTACTTCTTGGGACTTTTGGGAGACTCCTTGGGGATTTCTACGGGAACTCCCCAGTTAGTTTTCAAAATTTCACCGAAACTTTTGAGGAGAATTTTGTGATTTTTACATAGGTTTTTGATAGTCTCGATAGAAATATTACTAAAAATTTTTCATATCTTTCTCAACTCCAGGAATTCCCGACACGGAGTCCCCAAAAATTGGAGAATTGGCTGGGACTTCTCGGGGATTCATAAGGTGACTCTTGATTAGGGTTTCGCTATATCTAAGAAAAAATGCTTGTATTAAAGTAATAGACTTATTTGGTCGTAGAATTTAGCTAATTTGTATCTTGTTTTGTTTTTTACTTCAAAAAGTAAATTTTAATGGAATATATGACAGTATAAATGAAAAAAATTCGCTTCGATTAATTATATATTAATACTTCAGTCGTCTGTAATTCGAAACGTCTTTTTCATGTTGTCTTCAATTTTCGGAAATTTTCTTAACCCCCTCCCTCCTGCTTGCGTATGAGTCTTTTTTTGAGAAGACGGAAATCCTTCTATATTCCTCGTTTTTTTACATAAGATCCTCCTTAATATTTTCTTTCATAGTCCTCCAAAATCCTCCTCTTTTAGAATAGGGCGTTGCTATACCAGATATTTTCCATTCATATATTGCTAAAAATTTCACTATCGACTTTGTTCGTGTCATCGAAACTAACCCTATATTTATAGGATTTACTTTCCCACTAGAGAAATATATTCGACAAATAACCTTGATATAAAAATCCAAGCTAAATGAAAGTTACATTTGCCTCCTTTCAGCGGAAATATTGTACATGTAAATTTGAATTTTATAATATTGCTTTATATATTATATTAGATAAACAGTATATTGTAAGACGTTCAATTAATTTGATTAATGAAATAATAAATATGGCAGTACAACTGGTGAATATGCAACATAATCAACAAAGTATGTATAAAATGAAAGAGATTCGATATTTGCATGTGACCATTTCTTTTTCATTAGTCGAAATTGGTCCAAAACTTGAAACAATTGAAAATACAATGAAATTATCACCTATGCTTGTACAAGCATTATTAAATACAAAAAGTCCATTTCTTCAATTGCCACATATTACTGAAAATCATTTAAGATTTTTCGAAACTAAGAAGGTATGCAATTTTCATATTACAACATATGATTTTAGTATAAAATTCTGGATTATAGTTAATCATTATAGCTTGTCGCCTAGAGAATTGACTTGACTAGTTTGGGAGTAAAATATCTATTTAAAAATCAAATTTGAAATAAATATAGAACTGCATTTTACAAGATTAAATTTTTTTTGAAAATATCATTAATTTCTCCGTTGGAATCAATATCTCTTTGATATATATATATATTAATAAGATTTTCAATTCTTTAACAAATAACAAAAAATTACCGACTTCTGTTTGAATCCAAACCGAAGTGCATTTAATATCTATGATATATGGTTGTAAC
>OENM01000334.1:37342-74233 GCA_900239745.1 Rotaria magnacalcarata | reverse complement strand
TATATATAATTATTTATATTTTAATTGAATTATTTTCTTTTTATTTATAGATGATGGATCATGTAATGACTTGTCTCGAAGAAATATCTGGTAGTGGTGGAAGTAATTCATTACGTGATAAGTAAGAAGAAATGAAAATATTTTCTTAATTATTCAATAAATAAAATAATTTTCTAGATGTCGAAATCTCGATCGAAATTATTTTAAACGTTGGCTACTACGTGAAACACCACAAGAAAAAATGGATATTAAATTATTACAAACATTTAAAAAAATAAATATGCAATCGGCTATGAAAGTTCATGATACATCCAAAGGACTTGTACCAACACCATCATCAGCAGCTTTTCATACATCCACATCAGCAACTAATCTTAGACCTTCAAGCACGTTTGCAAACTTTTCTCAATTATTAGCTGCCAAGTATATTGAATCTAGTTCGTGGAAAAAAATCTTACTTATTTTATATTTTATTTTATAGTTTACCGGAACAAACTGTACCAGATTTAATGTTTTTCGAAAGTCAAGGGCCTGATCATTATCGTGATGATGCACAAATGCATCATTTTCTTGACACAAATCTATATCGTGCAAAACCAAGAGTAAGATATTGTTTATGAGACATTTCATCGTTATCGTATGTTGAAACTTATCAATTCTAACCTTGTATGATAAAACGAGCAAATACTAAGACGCCCAGGTCGAAAAACCTGACATCAGATCCTACAATATATGTATAAGATCTTATTCATATAAGATTTTTCATATGATCGTATTCTCAGATCAGAAAATATCCATCATATTTGCATTTTTAAAAGATTTTGTCTGATTCTGACTGTAAGATGGAAGCAAAAATCTTGCAAGAATCAGTGACCAAGAAACTTACACGATCGAATAGTATGCTACCTATCCGATCATAAAAATTCCTATCAGATTCATGAAATAAGAAACAGATAGTATTGCATAGCATAAGTCGTATCGGTTCTTATGTGATCATACATGGCGGCTTCAGATTTATAACTCGTCGAGTATAATCGACTCGATCGGTTCCACAGTGATATGTAGCACTTAAAAAGATAGAACTATGCAGTTCAAACATTTTTCTTTCTATAACCTACTAGTATCTACAAGCTTAGTTCTGGTCTAGATGCTTCTCTATCCATAATAGCACAGTAGGCACTTCCTTGCATTTATAACCTTCCTATTTCGCTAATATGAAACATCATATCTTCAATTATGAATTTTCTATATTCATGATGAAAAGCCNAGCGGAATTATTACTATAAGATTCTATAGCATCGTAACAGATCATGTCGTATAAGCATACACGAATCGTGCCATATGAAGTACTATCAGATCTCAGAGACTACGATTTTGTGTACGGTTTTTCGTATGATCCTACATGATCGTATACGAATCTGACATCCGATCAGATATGAGTTTGTATGAATCCATACCTGATCTTACTCTCTGATTGTTCGACCTGGGGCGAAAAGAAAAGAAAAATAGTTGTGTATGATTTGATTAAGAACATCTGTAATTATTCTTTATAGTATAGAAATTATGAGTAAGTCTTCAGTCTAAAATAGTTTCGATCATCTAAAAATGAAAAATTCAATCTTAGTTTTCATTCAATCTGCGAGTTCATTCTATTCGGTACGGACAGATGAAATAATCTGGTAAAAAGATTTAGCTTAAATACAGGCAATGAACGTTGCACATACAAGCTGAGTTCCGTGATTTCTAATAGCTTCATGTTGCTTTATTCTTACTATAGAGATCAATCTTTATCGTTAATAAAAATAATTTTCTTTTTCAGGCAGCTATTCATCTTCGAAGTCAAGATGAAACGGCTGAGACCAATAATGAAAGTCAAAATCGTTTTGAAAAATCTTATCATCATCGCAATCACATATTCATATCATCAAGACATGATAAAGAACAAACACATGGACGTAAAACTGGTAAAACTGGAAGTGGTGCTACTCGCTCAACAAGCTCAAAATCTGCATCATCGGCGCAACCTTTTAATAATTCACAGGCAACTAGACATTCATTAGTGTCTGCAACTACACCAAAAGAAAGTTTAAAAGTTCCACCAACGTCTACAAATACTCATAAACAACAACAATCATCAAAACCAAGAAGCAGAAGTCCACCACTATCATCCGATCAACCAATTAAATTATTGCGTATGTTTATTAATATATTATTAAACAAGTGTAAATGTTTCTTTTCCAGCTACAACAAAAGATACTCATCCAGTGATTCATCCTGTTTCAATAGTTATTGAAAATGAAGGTAATATTTCTGAAAAAAACCAATGAATTTGTTTAGGCTTGTTTTGTTTTGTTTTCAATAGAAGATGCTAAGATGATGGGTGGAGTTACAGCTGCTGAACATAGTTTTCCTTGGCGACGTTCATCCATACCCGATGGCGAGCAAGCAACATTATCAATAACAGCAGGTGATTCTGCAAATAATGCTCAAACATTTTCAAATAGAAATGATCCTAACCTTCATCCAGGCCCTTTGACGTCTGCCAATTTCAGTGGTGCATATAATAAATCACCTGAATATATGGGTGAATTTGCAACAACAACTAAACCCGAAGAACATTTGTCACGACCACATATTCGCGATTTTTTTAACAATCAATTAAGGCCTTCTGATGAAACACAAGAGAATAATGCTGAGGCTGCGGCAAATGATGGTGTAACTCGCTTGTGAACATTGTAATATTTAAATTTCGCTTTGTTTGTTATTTGAATATTTTATTCATTTTTCTATATGTTATTAGACTGAAATAATGAATAACATACTAATATTAACAGAAAAAAGACGGTTTATAGGATTTTTACTAACGATTAATCATAGTTAGGGTCTAGTCCATAGTATTTAGAAGGAGAACAGCAAACATCCAAAATGTTCGACGAACATTTCAAACTCGTCAGTTGGATTCATTTGTCAAGCATTAGACTTAGTTTATATGTGATAGCATGTATAGTGTTTCTTTTCTCTTTTTGTGTGTTAAACTTGGCTAATCAGCATATCAGCAGTGTGATGCACTATTCAGGGATATTCAATATATTAATCAACGATATTCATTAGGTTACCTCATCATGTCTTTCAAAATGTTAACAAGACAAAACAAAAGCACAAATAAGAAAATATTATTGAAACTGATGAGTTGCTATTAATCATTTCAAAATGCTAAATGCATTCCTGTCATTTTTATATG
Organism: Rotaria magnacalcarata; assembly: GCA_900239745.1. Taxonomy (NCBI): domain Eukaryota; kingdom Metazoa; phylum Rotifera; class Eurotatoria; order Philodinida; family Philodinidae; genus Rotaria; species Rotaria magnacalcarata. The sequence continues at coordinate 70,992 of OENM01000334.1, read as the reverse complement.
TACCATGACCGTTTTCTTTTTCTTTTGAAGAAATGCACTTAGAAATGGATGATGAAATGCTGCTTTTTCTAGCATTAATACTTCAATCAATCATTCATAGAGAAAACAACCCTTGAGATTTTGTACTAGTATAGTGAGTCTTTTTCCAACTAATGAAATGGCAACCAAAATCATGAATATAATTGACAGAATTTTATCAAAATATTATTTTAAAAAAGCAAAATGCACATTGCTACAAAAATTCAGATAGAAGGCAACATTTTTTTCAGTCAACGTTGCTTACTGACTACTGTCAACTTAATTAGCACGAGAAATTCCCTGACAAATTAGATACATGGGAATATTTTCTTTGTCAACAAATAAATAATTGCTTTTGCTTGAACCGACAATTTCGTAATTCACATCGAATATCTTCGATAGTATATATGCTTTTTCTTAAAATCAATTTACTAATTTTTCTATTCTATTGGAAATTTTTCATCATTTGTGAGAGACTTTTTTTTCTATATAGTTTGTTGCAATAATGTTTCCATGCTGCACGTTGACAAGCTATAGAACAATTGTTTCTATCAGATTCCTGTTAACAAGTGAGATGGAAATTTAGCAAAGAAATTATAAAAATAAAAGACAGGTCACTTAAAAGCAATATGGCACATGTTTAAGTTTATTTGTAAAAATCATTACATGAAAAATGATGTGATGGTGCTTTATGCCCTTTGAACATAATTGTTTACAAAAATTATGCACTTTGCTTTTTTTCTGTTTCACGTATTCGTATGAATTTTAATTTTTTTGCATAATATATTCTCGAGTAAATTATATCTTATTTTTATTAAATATTATCACCTTCTCAATGTGTTCTTTGCTTTGGTGCTCATTTTATTTTTCATGCAAGAATATAAGAAAAAAAGATGAATAGAGAAAAATACAACACTGATAGTTATTATGAGTTTAATGCTGTTGTTAATCTAATTTGGTTGAGATTCTACCGCAATAGCCATACCAGATTTCGCACCTAAAAACATAGTACAATGTATGTATTGAAAATAATTCATAATTGTAAACCTCGAAATTGCATTTCTCTTGCTTCTTGACAATTAGCACAGCCACTACAGCAACATGTAGCTAGAAAATCGCTTGGCTTCTCAACAAGACCATAGGTTGCACGAAGTTTTTCTCGCCGTGGTTTATGAAGTAAACAACAGAGATAACAACCGGACAAACAGGCGTATCCAATACACATGCCACATCTATTTGATCCATCAATTTGTTGAGCATTACTACCAAATAAATAACATGGACAACACCAACCAAGTAAACATGTTGGAATATCCTCCAGACAACCGAATAATCCAGCTAAAATTATTTAATATGATATTTTAAAAAAAATTGCTATGGGTTGAATAATAGTTACCTTGCCATGGTTGTGCCATTAGTAAAAATGAAGTTTATTGTATTGCTCGTGTGAAATTTTTGATAAAAGCATAAACGACAAAAGGCATTTCTTTTTCTTGTCTACTTATTCTGTGTGAGTCGACTAATTTTTTTTCTACTTTTTCCACTTACAGAAATATTTTCATTGTTGTTAATGTCGCAGGTAATTTCAGCCGTAAAAAGAAATAAAACACGCTCATACGAACAGATGTGAGACATTGAATCGTTCATAGGACAGTTTTCAGAAGTCACTCAGTGATATGAATGAGAGAAACAGAACAAAGTATCTTCCGATAGTTAGTTGTCTGGGATACTTACTTGAGTCATGACAACATATTCATGTGGCTAGTAGAAGTTGTATCTTAAAGGTAAACAATAGTGTAACAATAGCAACGATAAGGTCAATACGATAGAAAGCACTGAAATTGTTTATAGAGAAAAATAAGTTCAAAGTGCATGCTAGTGAATTTCTGCAATGTTCAGTAATTGCATGGCACCAACGATTGTTCGTAAGATCACAAAATTTATTTGAAAGTTCATCAGGAATGGTATCACCTTATTTTTCTGTTGAAAAAACGCCAAAATTCTGTTTTTTGAATTACGTACGATCGTCTATGTTTCTTTCTCTCTCAATTCGCTCTTGATATATTTCTTTTATTAATATGAATACTTCATAACTACGCACATCAGTATCAATATGTCGAAAATAATTATTTCCGATCCAATGAGTTGATTTGATTCATTTCTGTCGATAATAAAATCTACGGAGTTCAGGTCATCTAGTTAATTAGAAGTTTAAAGACAAAGTAGAAGCAGCTGCTTTTGGCATATATGTCCTAAGCAATAAACATTTCATTGATAAATGCCAGATAAATAATTGTTCGGCACTATATATTATTATTGATGTTACTTTTGTCAAAGAGGAAAATAAAACTCGTATTTTATTCATACAATGGCTTATTTTTAGCAGATTTCTCATTTGTTAGAGAATCGTATAATTAATTCATAGCTGATTCAATGAAGTCTCTTAGAATCTAAACAATACGACGAGTTTGAAGTAATTAAATTAATTGAATACATGAAAATATGTGATTTCTCCGTGATACTTAGCAATGCTTCACGAAGACAAATCATTTTCTTCATTTGATTTCGGCGTCCACACTTAAATGAGGCTCTTTTTCTTTGTCAACGTTAAATATTTGGTGATTTTGCGATGTCAGATTCTTTGAGAAAGTGTATCATAATTTCTGTAGTCGATTAAGCCATTTTCATGCATTACGTGTTAATGAATTCAATCTGTATTTGTAATGACTTTCAGACTCCACAAAGAAATATGCATTAGCGTAAAGACTCTCTTCTACATTTACTAAAAATTGTTAAATGTATTTGGAGCACAACGCTCTTACTATTTTTGTACGACTTTGTTGTTTGGAAAGTTTGTCAATATCCTACATTCCTAATTCATTCTTAATTATACTTTTTTTTTAAAGTGACATGGTCACCGAAACGAAAATTATTCAACAGGTTACACGTTAGAAACTCTAGAGCTTAGAATAATTGTCCTTTGATGTAAAGTTTTGATTTTGGAAAAGGAAATAATAGGACTGTCAATTGAATGAAAAATCTACATTTCTCATTGTATCAGATCGTAATTATTACAATGATACATCAGTTATGCAATTGAAATAAAATATAATAATTCGAAAAATTTGCAGTCATTTCTAAGACCCATAACACATTTTGAGACATGGCTATATACATGCATGTAAGTTTTACTCCTGGATAATTTATTTATAAGGAAACGGTATATAAGCATAGGAAATTTAATTAATATCATTTTCATTGAATATCAAGCAAGAAAATTCCTGTATGCAGAGGCATTGACATGTCAATAATTTTGTAGAAAATAAATAGCGATTGAACTTTCGATATGCAACGCGGTGTGTAAGTTCGATTAACTTTATAATTAATACAGCCGTTTCAAGTTAATTATTTTTATAACTTTTATACAATCAGTGTTTTTCATGCATACTATCATTATTTTAGTGCAACACGCGTGATGATATTTGTAACTAAAATATTCATAACTTCTATTCAGGGCATCTTTACTTATTTAATATCTCGTGACATTTTTAAGTACGCTTTATCCTCACAATAGCATTACATGTTTCTTTCAAAAAACAATTCTTGGTACACATGAATCGGAGCACAACATCGTGTCGGCACTCTCTTTTAATTTATGGAGAAAGCAAAATAATTGAGTTTACTCGTATGATTGTAATCTTTTTACAAAGACTCTATTTTGCTGAATTTCCACCTACAGTTTTTTATATTCTCGTTTTGAATATGATAAATTTCAAAAAATATAAGTTAGACTCTAATGCATCGGATGATTTCAATACAAAATATTCAAATATATTCTATTTAACTTAATCAACTCTCTGCCATCATTCGAAAATTCAAGAATCAATATCGATTTTGTTCTACTTCGAGGTGCATTGAATGCACGATTTCGAGTCGAAGCTTGCGCTTTTGTATATTTCGTCTCATAGAAATGAATAGAAAAAAAACTCATTATCAACACAGTCATGAGGACTATATTTTGATTATTGTCAAAATACTTATTACATTGTTATTAAACATGAATGTCTTTGTCATGCAATTGATTTTTATAAATATCAGCGCAGATAGGTATATAAACAGAAAAACAGCTATGAGTTTTATAGTTTTTAATCAGTCTCAATGTAAAACTAAATCTATTCTTACACATAGGCTTTTTTCTCAAGAAAAAGTGAAGCAACATCTTCAATGGATTCAAGAAACACTTGACTTAATGAAAAAGCTCCTTGCACATGCAGTTGTAAGACTTTACTATGTAAAGTATCAGGCATGTTGATCTAACGAGTAAGATAGCATGTAAGTGCTGTGTATACCGTTAAAAATATCTCAGGGGTTAATATGCTTTCTTCATAATTTATATGTATTGCATAGATATAAATTTCGAAACAATTTCTAGTCAAACGATAAATAATTTTCCCACGCTATGCAGCTTATAAAAGGCATGAGACTTCAAATCATCAAAGAAGATTTGTTTTATCAATTTTTGCATTATTAATTACATTAATCCATCAATTTCTTATATGAATTATTTCATTAATGCTCAGTTTTTATTTTCATTCAACAGTCTAAACATGAATTGTTTTTATAAGTCAATAAATTATTTTCAATGCTGAAGGATGAGAATGATCGGGTATTTTTAGAAGGTATTTCTTGTGAGCCCCTTTTTCTCGCATTGATCCCTCATTTTGTCCCGATATGTCTTTATCTCGCTTTAAAATGAATGGTAGTATAATGAATAAGGAAAGTGAATATAAATCGAATGCCATCTTGTGTCACTGTGAGCTCTTCGAGTTTTAGATCTCAAATAACTTTCTCACTAGCGTAATCCCAAATCTATGAAAAACGCAGCTCTTCAGTGGAGAAATTCATCAATTTCAACTGTTTCACACTTGAAATAGTATATAGGAAAATCGAACAGAGTAAAATACGTATCTTGTAAAACGTTTTCAAAGATTTTCGTTGTTATTTTTGTTATGATTTGCTAAAAGTCGATAAAAATAAAATATGATATCGAAGTCATTACAACAAAGTGTAGCCCTAGCAAAAAGAGCCAATAAGTATAGATATAAATAGATTTCAATATCTCGTTGTGTTAGTAAATCAAAATTTTCCGTCATCGCATACTCATTTTTACTCAGATTAAAAGCTATTGGTGAGAGTTGATCCGTGTGTGTTGTTTTATTTTCTTTTCATGACGAAGAACAATTAGTCTTTCCTTATCTCTGATCTTTTGTAGATACCCTTCATGCCATTAAGATATTTCATGCATCTTTAGTATAATTGACGACAGACGCTGCTCTTGACTAAATTGTCATTTGGCGTTTAAGTCCATTCTTGTTTCTTTCGATTGAAATTTTTTAGGAAATTCAGTAAACTATACGGATTTTTTTCTTTGAAAACTGAGTGTTCTCTACGCTTATTCTTATGTGAGTCAGAAAATTTTTTATAGCTCATCACTGAGTAATCATAGAACTCCGAAATCGTTACTTTCTCGGTGTCTCGGTTATTGAAGTTAGGATTATGAAGTCTATCCGAAATATTTTTATGATCCTCACTATCACAGTTGAGCTTATCAATTTACATTTTAACTCTTGTAAACTGATATTCTGCAGATTAGGTTGTACTTTTTTTAGACTTCAGCCTTCTAAGCAGTTGATCTAGTTTATCATGAAGAGAGTACTATTTATTATCTCTGCTAGCGTGGACAACTAAATATCTCCCAAAACAAAGCATGCATTTGTTGTGAAACTATTCGTAGATGTAAGTCACAAAAACTGCGTAAATGCTATACATCCTCATAGACGATTGAGTAGCTAAATAGTTGATGAAACTAGTGATTCCTGTGACTGCTTTTAGTTAGATAATCAACTTTCTCAAAAGCAGTAAGTCAGAGAAACATCGACGCCTTTTGTTTAAAATGTTATAGGGCCGAACCGCTCTTCAATTGTTTTACTAATTGAACGTAATCATTCGAGTAATCTTCAATGACTCAAAACATAAGATGTCATCTCAAGTAGCTCTTTGATTAATAAATCATTAGGGATAGCTATTGTTGTTCCCCCTACTATTTTTTCAAACAGTCTGACATCACATTTTCGATCTTAGTTTACGTGTTTAGTGTTGCAGATAAGTAGAAACAAAACGAATCTTAATTAGCATCTTGCTATTTGGAAAGTCATCAAGTAAATAATTTTTCTAAAATGACGCTTAATAAATAGAAGCATTGCACTTTTGTTGAGAAGAGAGAGAGAGAAAATACTTTATTTGGCATTTCATAACTTCAACAATCAAATTAATCTTATAGTTAAAGCAAAGTAATTATATGACTTTCAAAACATATGTAGGTGACGCATGAAACAAATCGGGAATTAAACATTTTCCTCATGACCTAATTATGTTGTCCTTTATTTTCTTTATAACGATATATTGATGATTAATTCTTAATTTCATGATTTTTCTTTAGTTTTTATACTTAATTCTTAATAATAATTACTCGCATGCATTTCACAGTAATTGTGATTCTATCTTTTTAATTAATCTTTATTAAACTTACATGAATAAGCACAGAATAGCATGTATTTTATGAATTCTAATTGTTGAGTTATATTTAGAAACGCATATCATCTATGTTCTCGATGTCAAACAAAACAAAAATTAATGCTGTTTTTGTATAAATCAATGCGAGCGTTCATAAGTATGTCTTGTTATAAGATGTTTTTCATATTTTTGGATTCATATCATTTGAAAACCTTATTGTTCACTAATGTCAACCCCACTTACCCAAGCTCAACGATCTATGTCTTTATATGGCTTATCAACATTCTATATTCTTGGGCCAGTTGGCAATTCAATATTGATTTCTATTCTCATACAGCGTGCTCGTCGAAAAAATTTCATCTGCATTATATTTACTTGTAGCAACCATTGCCAATTTCATTCTTGTTCAATGCATTTTACCCGTATCAATTTATTCGGCAGATCATATCGATCCACAAAATATTTCGCTTATCTGGTGTAAAATTCGCAGTTATTTATTTAATGCTCTTTTGATGCTCTATCGTTGGTATAAAATGGCAGCTTGTATAGATCGGGCAGCTTTGTGCAGTCATCATGCATGGGTACGAGCATTTAGCATTGCTTTCTATGCTTATCGAACGATTTTATTTATAGCAGGTGTTTGACTATTAATGCCTATTCATTTGGCTGCTTACTTTCGAATTGAATCCGGCCGTTGTGTACCGCAAACAGGCATTTATGCGAAATTTTTTTAATGCATATTCGATTATTATATCTGGTTCGTCACCACCAACAGCATTGGCGATATTTGGTTTTATTGCATATAAAAAATTGAGAAAAGTACGACGAATAAAACTTAAATCTGATATTTAATATGTATATTTGTTAATTTTTGTTTACAGATGCGGCACGAATCACTCCACTAAACTTAGCTGTTGGCAATAATTCAAACAATCCAACTAACGGAAGGCTAAATAATCCGACGTATACTCAACGAGATCATCAATTAATATTATTACTTATCTGTGAAATGTTTCTTTACGTCTGCACGAATCTTCTTTATTCAATCAATATAACGTATTCAGCGGTTATGTCAGACTTACCAAAAAACCATCGATAGAATTCATATTGAATCATTTATTGCATATTTTTCAACACAATTTTTTGATTATTATTAATAATTGTGCATCTTTCTACCTATATATAATTGTGACGCCTAAGTTTCGACAAGATGTTAAACGATTTTTCAGTTCTTTTTGTTTTTGGTATAACGCGATCCCAGCCGAAGTTAATCAAACAAGTTTTAACAATAGATTAACTACCAAAAGCTGACACTAGTCTATTTTATGGACTGAAAAGTGATTTCTCCAATGAACTATTTAATCAAGCAGCGTAAAAACACTCTATCAATGACTCTTTCTACATGCTTGACCTTTGTAAAACTAGCATCAACGTTGTAACCCTCTATATTAAATTTTCATTTATTTCACACAAAATTTTTCTTTCCAATAAATTTAATTCGAATAGTTGAAAAAATGGTTGAAAAAAAATTAATTAAGTTCAATTTATATTTCTCTAAACTAAAATTTTCTTTGCTTTTCATTTATCTTGGCGTGTTGGACAAACAAGAATTTCTCGCACACACATGCGTTGTGGTTGCTCATAAGCAAACATAATACAACGAGCTATATCTTCACTTGCCATCGGTTGACCCATATTACTTTTCCATGCTTTGTAATCATCAACAATTTTTTTATCTGTTGAATGACTTAATAATTCTGTTTCAACCACACCTGGCGCAATATTAACCAAGCGTACATCGTATTGTGCAACTTCTTCACGAATTTGTTCTGTAAATGCATGTACGGCAAATTTTGTTGAACAATAAACAGCATGATCAGGTAATGTTTTTCGTCCAGCAATCGAACTAATATTAATAATTGTACCACCACGACGTTCAACTAAAAGTCAAGAGATTATACAGAAGAAAAAGCAATGACGAATATCGGAGCATAGTTTTATTTACTCATAGACGGTAAAACAGCGTGAGTACCGTTCAAAACACCCATCAAGTTGACATCAAACATGCGTTGCCATTCTTCTGGTTCTTGTGTTTGTACTTTACCCAAAAGCATAACACCAGCATTATTTACTAAGCAATCAACAGGCCCATATTTTTGAACAGCTTGTTCAATTGTTTCTTTAAGCTTGGCTCTATCTGTAACGTCAACTTGTGCACAAATAACATTCTCGGGAAGATTCAAAGCTTGTAATCGATCAAGACGACGAGCAACAAGTAACAGAGGATGTCCAGCTGCAGAAAAAGATCGAGCACAAGCTTCACCAATACCCGATGACGCGCCTGTTATTACTACTAGAGGCTTAGTTTGTGGTGCTGGCGAAGAATCCATCGTGACTATCTTCGGTGGTTGAGTGTAGAAAAAAGGATACAAAAAACAAAAGACGCGAATAATCTAAATGAAACTGATAAGAAAGAGAGAAAAATGAAACAATGCTTTTTTTCGCTATTGTGCGATGTTTGCACATTGATACGTATGCACCGAAAATTCTATACGAAGGAGGTAAATAGCTTCAAAAACAATAGATTTACATATATAGCAAAAAGCAGACGACGTGGATGTGACTTTTCTCATTGCTCACACCCCGATCTCCCCCGATGTAGGTGTCGGTTGAAGAACTTCATTTTAAATATGATAAAAATATCAAATAGATACAGGCCACGACTAATCATTGAGTAGATAACAGATGTTATCTTATATTAAATACCGTGCGAGTTTGTAACTGTATAAGAAAGATATTGTTTTTCGAATTTCTCAATTCGATCTTTAGAAATATCATTTGAGGAAGTCAGTAATCGATGCCTCACAGTACTCATTTTGACAAATGTGTACACATACACAATATATCTATTCCAAAAAAAAGCTATTCAAGATTGATCTGTGTACTCTTTTAAGTAGTATATCGACTTTTTCGATTTCAATTGACTTCATAAGTAAATTTGCATTCCATCTTTATTACTATCAGCGCTTTGTGGCTGTACCTATAATCTATCATCACGTTATCGTAAGATTTACCGATAAAAAATGGTTGAAACAACAGAAGCACATATTGTATATTATTATAAACGTGCTAGTTTTTTTGTTTATTGTGAGATGAAGTCATTTGATAGTAGTCAAATCTTTGGAAACTGCGTAAGCTTCATATATAAAGTAGTATTGGAGGAGATAAATCAGAAGAAACTTTTATTAGTAGACGCTTATATTTGTTGGCCTGTATATAATATGGAAGGTAAGGAACTGCATCGACTTTTACTGTAGAAATGGTGTTCACAAGCAGTGACGGTTAATTATGGAAGCTAGTTGAGTCGTTCATTAGATTATCGGTGAATTCTTCAATTGAGCTCAGCCTGGATGCAACCGGACTAGCACAGAAAGAAGTCTCCGTGAAGATTTGTATTCTCAACTTCAGTGTACTGATTAGTTGATTGATTACGCAAACAACCTGACGTTTTCTTAAATTTCAAAATTTTATTGTTATTCTTCTATTATCCATTTCAAAATATAAGAGACTTCACTGTAACTTGAATAGATTTTATTAGAAAGAAGATAGAGAGCTGTGGTTTTCACCATTCGAAAGAGAAATGTTGGGGCTATCGAAAGACAGACGATACGTAGTTGTTCAACAAACTATTTCTGGTTTTCTAGAGACTTGGTTTTTCAGAAACCCAGGGTTTTCTGAATTTTTATTAAACGCACAATTCTGATGAAATCAGGTAATAGCCCACAGTTTTTTCAATTGCTCTACGCAGAGCCGAGATCTCTAGAGTACTCCATTCAAAAGATCTAGAGGTTTTCCAGAAACCTAAGTTTTTCAAGAACTGGTCGTAAATCATAGCAAAATTCGTTGGAATATAGGTAATCAGCTATGCTGAGTCAAATGGTGATGTTTATTTTTAGTTTAAATGTGATCTCAAGCCACCGGACGAGAACTTTCTGGAATTCAGTTTTTGCTGTTATATGATGCATAAATCACAAATATCGAGATTCTCATCTAATAGATATAGGTCACATTGAAACTAAAAATAAACATCACCATTCGACTCAGCATAACTGATTACCTATATTCCAACGAATTTTGTTATGATCTACGACCAGTTCTTGAAAAACTTAGGTTTCTGGAAAACCTCTAGATCTTTTGAATGGAGTACTCTAGAGATCTCGGCTCTGCGTAGAGCAATTGAAAAAACTGTGGGCTATTACCTGATTTCATCAGAATTGTGCGTTTAATAAAAATTCAGAAAACCCTGGGTTTCTGAAAAACCAAGTCTCTAGAAAACCAGAAATAGTTTGTTGAATAACTACGTATCGTCTGTCTTTCGATAGCCCCAACATTTCTCTTTCGAATCATGAAAACCACAGCTCTCTATCTTCTTTCTAACAAAATCTGTTCAAGTTACAGTGAAGTCTCTTATATTTTGAAATGGATAATAGTAACTTTCAAGTTTTTAGTTCTTTGTTATGCATTTTAATTTGTATACTCTTTCAAGCAACGGATTTGCTGTCTAATCTGAATAATTTAAATAGTTCAGTTGTCTTTTTTTAAGTAGCCGTAGTAGATCCTAATTTTAGAATGAGTTCAAAGTGACACAACCGATAGGAACTCGATGATTAGTCTGCATTTCACGATTATCTTGATCTGTTTTCATTAGTATCTCAAAGCAGTAGCACCGCAATTCCAATAATATCTTTCAATACTACGTCATGTTCTGGTCTACTTATTTCTTTTGTGCTCCTATCAGAGAATAACTGTGCGACTCATCTCTGTTCTAGCACTATTAATATCTGTTTATATCATTCTTCATCAGTCAATATGGCTATTATTCTATTGCTTCACGATCCATTAGTATATATTCTATTGAATGCTTCAATAGCAATGCCTAAGATATTTACTACGACAGTTGTATTAGCTTAACAATAGCTAAATTTTCACGCACCGGTTTCGTTTGAAGATCTTAAACACACATAAATACTTATACTCTCGAATCAATACCATGCTTACAATTGATGCAACATCTAAACACTAGAATAAAATGTGTTGCGTTTATGCGTCGTAGACAGGACTATAAAACAATCTCAATGTTGATTATTTATTATTACACAATGCCACCTTTGAATGTCATCATAGGCAGAAGAAAGAAAAAAAAAGTACGCAATCTCCATGATTTTACAATTCAAATAGAATATTTCAGAAAAAGAAAGAAGCGAGCCGCGATCGATGGTCAACCACAACTTTGATGTTATGAGCCTGAAGCATTACATTTGGTCTTTCGAGACCACGGTCGTTGATCAAATCGACACTCGCCAAAAATATATTTTTCATATACACCTGTAACAAGCTCTACCATTGATACTGATAAGAATTTAAGAAAATCATACGTCGCGAATATGCTATTCTTCAATAATTTCAAATTCAGGGATAGGGGTGTCACATTTAAATTTAAAAAAAATTTATTAAATCGAGAAATAAATTTTCAAAAATTTAAATTTATTGAGCAGGAAAATTTAAATTTAATAAAATTTAAATTCAAGAAATTTGAATTTAATTAAATTTTAAATTTTGAATCTTTAAATTTAACTAAATTTAAATTAAATTGTTTGAAATTCAAATTAGTTAAATTTTGAAAACTAGTAGATAAACATAGTTTTTGACTTGATTGTTACTATTTAAAGTCAAATTTGAGTATGTTTCATGTTTTCTAAAGTTAAAACTAGTCATTCTTCTATGAATTGTGCTATTAAATATATTTTTATGAGTATCCTAATATTTTGAAGAAGAAAGATGAAGGATCCTGCATAATTTGTAGAGAAATTTTGACTATTATGAACAAATATTAACCTAAAATACTAGGTTTTCCTCTCATTTAGTATTTTACTACTGTTGAAGTCACGTAGTTTCTTTGTAGCAACGATGTGTATCCCATCCAAAACAATTTATTAAATTTAAAATTTAAATTTAAAAAATTTATTAAATCGAGAAATAAATTTTCAAAAAGTTAATTTAAATTAAATTTAAATTCTGAAAATTTAAATTTTATTTAAATTTAAATTTTCGCATCAGTAAAATTTTAATTTATTTTAAATTTAACTTGATAGAATTTAATTTAAAATTAAATTAACTTTTCACGAAGTTAAATTTAAATAAAATAAAATGTAAATTGACACCCCTGAATCAGGGACAGATTGATAAGAATATTCTTGTTATTACCAAGCATCTATTTAACATACTCATGCAAAATGATTCCTATCAAACTCTCAAAAGTAAAAGAATGTTTCAACGAATGAATCTATACTTCAAGTTTAAGAGTTTTTTATTCGTTGATTCCTGAAGGAAATAGTTTTAAATATCCGATTGTGAAAGTTATCAACTTAGAAAATGTCTCAGTTATTAATTATTCAAATCATGCATCGGATTTTGCCAAGTATTCGTAGCAAACGTAAAAATAGCACTAGCGAAAAATATACGACGTATTTTCCTCGATAGAAAGATGCTCTTTTAATAAAGGTTGTAAAGAAATAAATCAAATATCACGCCAAACATGTTATTTTCTATGGTGTCTTTCAACAATACTACAATTGTCCACATTCGCTTATTGTACAAGCTTGATTTTTTTGCGTCCATTGACATTTGAATAGGTTGACAAGTCAAGTAGATGATTTAAATGAGAAAGTTTTCTCGGAGTATTCAATCATAAAAGATTAAACCGCAGTGCTATTTTTTATTACTTTTGGTTTTTCACTGACAAAATCAACTCTATGTTTTTTTGCTTGTTTTAATATACTACTGTTCAGATATTCAACTATGTCAATTCACTAGATATGGATGAGTTAAAAACAAATTCCAATATTGATTGTTTCTTTGTGAGAAAGAGAAATTTTTGCTGCTTGACGATATCGTATATATCGTGCGGGCGGAGGAAATATGAAGCAGCAATACGCGTTGGAGTTGGTAGAATGATCAATATCAGTACTGCCTTTATCTTTTAAATCACTAATAAGATTACTTTTCTTTTTGAATAGCTGCTAATCTGAAATACAAAGCATCATCTGTGTCTTTTCTTTTAAATCCACTCGATTACGACAGAAATGACTTGAAAATCCTTAAAGTCTCTATTGATGTGTGCGAAGGTAACTACTAATATTCTGCATAGTTTTAAAACTAAATTCATTTCAAGAAACAATTTCTTTGAACTCAAAATATAATGAACTACTCGTTAGCGATCATAAGAAAGTTTATATTTTGTTGTTCTTGTCTAAGTTGACTAATGCAAAACTCTTATAGCAATGCAAGCATTCTTCCAATCGACTACATGAGAACTCTTATCTAAGATACATCTAGATAGTTGCATTAATAAATTAGCATCAAAATGAAAGTTAAAGTAAGATTTATGAATGGTATTATGTTAAACTTTATTCACTTAAATATAATACGATTAATGAAAGAAGAAATAAAAGAGATTTAAGTAGAATCTAGTTTCGATGAACATAGCATTTATTTCTTTTTCTCTACTTCAGCTTTTGCTTGTTCTTCTTCATCGTCTTCTTCGTACATTTTACGAAGTGCTCGTATGAGTTCTCGTTTCAATTTTTCATCTTTACATCTTGTTTGAATGTCCGTTTTCAAGGTTTGATATCCCGCTGTATTTGCAGCGTAAGTACCATCACTCAAAACATTTGCATTAAATCGTGACCATGTAAGACCACGACTAATTGCACCTTGCAAGAAACATTGCGCTGCCGGTATGCTCATTGGATCTAAAAATAAGAGACCGTGAGATGATTTCAATTTCAATTTCAAACACAAACATACTATTTGAAAGACATATTTTATTGCATAAAAGCGCATTTTTTTCATCTCGCAATTCAAATTGAAAACCATGACCAATGGCAATATCAGCTTCAGAAACTAAGACTTGTTGTGCTGGATTTGGCAATTGGTAATAAGATCCTTTAATATATAAAATTACTTTGCAATCTTTTGCAAGATTTTCTAAAGGTTTAACACGATCAATAAAATCTTCATGAACTAATAATTTATCGCCTGTTATATATTTGCTGGCCTTATATGTCTTAATTTGACATTTTGGTTTTGCTAAAATAAAATAAAATTAGGCAATTTTAGAATACGTACAAGTTTCAAAGAGCAAACTTACAGCTAAATAAAAATCCTTCGGTGAAAGCTATTGAAAGGAATAGAAACACGAAAATACGGCCTTGCATTGCTGCTTGTGACTTAATGTGTTTAGCTCTCGAATATATACTCGTTTATAAACTAGACTTGTTAATGATTATATATTGAAAAGATTGTGAATCAGTCCGATAACGATATACATTCACAAACAACTTAATCCGATTCGTTTTTATTGGTCCCACTCGCATATTACCCTTTTTTTTCCATTCTTCACACATGCGAAAGTTAGGCATAGCTAGTCTCTGTTGACATATTACTCACGCAAAAAAGAGTAAAAATTGCACGATGATTATAGAAGAAAAATTAGTTGCAAGGACAAAAAAAAAACAAAGTATTGACATTTTACTTCCATTTTGAAAAGTAATGTTTGCAATAAAATTAGTTCACATATGCATTTAGCCGAAATATTGACATCTTATTCATCACTGAAGCTGGAGGAATCCCATAAAACTAAAAACAACAGAAAAGTGAAGCCAAGAAATATTAGATGGAATAAACAGTTCAGCAACGTCAATAAACATTACGAATGATGTGTTTAGCTTATAGGATTAATTCGACCTACGCTTTTAACAATAGACCTTCTCTGAATAGCACTCGCTCGGGACTATGCATTCAATTCATTTTTTCTTTAGCGTAGTGTCTCTCACTTGTAATGCTACGCATTTTAAGTAAATTTGCAGAATATTGCAATACATACATATATGACTTGAATGGGTTGACCATATTTCAAAGTAATACAGATGGAAATGCTCCACTGAAATTTTTATTCGAAGAACCACATCCGAGAGTAATCGAACAAGTCGTATCAAAATCAGAAAGACGCCCACAATTTGTATACGAACTCTGGTTATTGAAATTGCTGAAAAGAATTCGTCTCACACTAATAAATACTTATGCTCTGTCATCAATAAGTGCAATCGTCTGATTCAAAAGCGATATCTGTGTGCATTTCAGACCGTAAAGAGTTCACTAAGCAAAAACAACCATATCTCAATCGTTTGGATAATAATATTTATTTTCTTGAACAGAGTTGTTTGTTTGTGATTTTTATTTCATAGAAACATTTTATAATTTTAAATATAGTTCATCGATAGAAACAATGTTTTGTTATACTCGATTGTATTTCTATCTGACAAATTAGTTCATATTGAATCTACATTCGTACATCACTCAAGTTTATGAGAATTCATGCAAAAGTATGTCAGCATCTAATTCATATATTTGTGCTGTTGCGATACTTTATCTGCAATTTCAATAGCGTGATTTTGAGCTTGGATTTGCTAAAAGGAAATATATTTTATTTTAAATACTTTTTTTTTGAGCAATAAAATATCGTTCGTCAGTGCAGCTAGAACTCAAAACTGAGTGCGTAGATTTTGTGCTGCATTGAAAAATCAATACTTATTGCTCGAAGCCTGGAATTCAATTTAAGTAAATTATTTCTTGTAGCTATTTCGTTTGAATTTCCTGAAAAAAAAAGAAATTTGCATCTCATGTGATCTATGTAATCTGTGTCGATCATTCTCTTTGTTACATTATTCAAAGACACAAACTATTTTATTTCAAAAATATTTAATTTGTATCGAAATGAATCGATTAAATTTTACTCATATTCATAAACTACGCTAAAGATTCTCCTATTAGATTTATACAGAGTTTCGAGACAAACTTGTTTTGCTTTGCCGCTAAACACTGGGAAAAAATATTTAATCAAATTGTTTATGAGCAATATCTCAAAGATTCTAAATCGATTTTCTGATTTATTACTCTTATTTCATTTGCTGAAAATAACCTACGCAAGTTATGTTCGATAGCTCATATTATAAATAAATTACTCTGTCGTATTTCATCAATTTTCATATAATTTGAACTGACAAAACAGAAAGCTGATGTTGACCTTGTCTTGCAATAACATACGAAGTGTATTGAATTAGAATTTTTTTTTGCGCTCACTTTCTTGTTATTATTCTTGCATAAATCAGTCGGTGCCATTAATTGATAAGAAATACGAAAATTCTCATGAAAATCATGCTGCTAGAAAGATGACTATCGAATTAAAAAAAACTAAATTCTAAGATGAAAATAGTTATAGCAAGAACATTTTCATAGGTTTTGTTTTATATTTACAACTAAAAATTCTAGAATTACAAGTAAAAAAAGATGACACTATTCAACAATTGGCAAATGATAATTAATAGGAATTTCATTTTTATATTTCTATAATACGAATTAATTCGAGATAGCAGCACAACAGTGCCATGTAAAATGAACTACGAGTTAGAAAAATGTGAAATCCTCATGTTGTAAAAACATGTTTTCATTATTTTAAAAATGATCAAGTTTAAATTTGACTTTGTAATACTTTTCTCAAGCAGCCAATTGATCAATAAAATCTTCGATAAATTTGATGTGTTCTTTTTTTTTCAAAAAAAGAAAACACGTAAATACTAAAATGTTTTATGACTTTGTTTTTAACACCAATTTCTATGTAGTGTATAAATAGAACATTTATAAGCATTCTTCTCGAGTAAATAAATTAAGCTGTTCTTCGCAGATGTATGCATCTTTTTTCTTCAAAATAAAAAAAAGAACATTATGAAGAAACTCGGATTTCAGAATTCGTATTTGAAATATCCGATTGCTCTTTGGTGATTATATTTCATCTGGAAAAGGCATATTTTTTTATTTTTTTCGAAGAAAAACATTTTTACTCTCGAATTAGCCGGCTGCCAGATAGTAAACCTGTGGCAGTAGTTTTCAATGTTACGGGTAGAAAACGACGTGGATCATTATATACAGCAGAATGCTGTAGTTGAGGAACGTAAGCATAGTTTGTGTTGAATTGAGGAATTCGTTTTGGTAATAGTCGTTGAGTAATATTAATCGCAGCTGTTGATGCTGTTGTTACTGTTGTCGTCGTTGTTGCTGCTGTCGCAGATATTACTTCAGATTTACTTTCAGAATTTATTGTTGTAACAGTACGCGGCGTGGCTGTACGTCGAGCTGATCGACATATGGATGTTCGTGTTTCTCGTATTGGTATTCGTGCGCTTACTTCACTAGCTGAACGGCGATTAACATTAGGTGTTGTTGCTGTTGTCATTGGTCTCGATGGTGGCATTGCTGACTGAAGTATTGGTCGTGTAGAAGTTGTGGGAACAAGTGGAAAGGACACTGCTGCTGTTTTTGGTCGAGATCTTTCTTGTTTTTGTTGATTCGTATTTCCTGTTTCGACTAGACGATAACGAAGACTATAACCAGAAAACCGAAATAATTTTTTTCCTGTTTCATCAATGGATTTATCAGTTTTTGATTCAATACTTCGAATGGTTGCTTCAATGTGTGATTTATATTGACGAGGAACAATTGGTTGTAGTAGAAGTGATTGTTGAAATACACTATCGTCATTATTATTATCATTGTCAATGACAGTTGCACTTGATGGTTCTTCGTTGTCATTTTCTAGGTCATCCTCTTCTATAACTTGTTTATCTTTTTCTTGTACTTGAATTGTTAAACGATGACTACGTTCTTTCATACGTTTTAAATACGCTTGATGAATTTGATCGAGACGTACTTTTAAACGTCGTTGTAAATATCGTTTCACACTTGGTTTTACTTCATCGCTAGTTATATCAATTAAATCAACAAGATCCATCATGCCTCTACTATATGCTAAATCACGACAAGATATTATTTGCTCACGAATAGGAATTTGCGAATTGATACGAAATTCAAATAGATCACTTGTATGATTAACGTTCACTCCTAATTGATCAATGAGATATTCAGCGACTTTATATCGTTTAGCACGAATAGCAGCCATAAGAAGAGATTCAGTAAACTAGAATAGAATGTATGCATAAAATCGAATTTAATATTATTTTAATTACTTACATATGTCATATTTGGATCTGCAACGGATATTGCATCGAAGAGTTCTTCCAATCTTTCAATTGAACCTTCATGAGTTGCTTTAAAAAATTTCTAAAATATTTTATTTATTTATTTTTTGAATTCAACTCTGAAATGCACATGTCTTTTTTTTCTGTGTAACCTTGATGATTTCTGGAGCAAGGTCTATTTCATCGTCGATAGCAGGTACGGTAGGTTTGTTTTCAATCTTGAATTCGATTGATAAGAAGAAAAAAACATTGAAAGATATTATCAAAATTAAAATACATACGAATTCATCGGGCTCGTGTTCTTCTCCAATTACAGTTACTTTTCGTTTCTCATTAAGTAAAGCAGCTACATGCTGTTGATTTGAATCGCTAAGAAACGACAACACTCGAAGAGCTGCTCCTTCTATTTTAATAATACATACATACATATGTCCTAGTTCTTTTTTAGCATTCTCTATTCAATCGTTACTATCTTACCATTCATGTTAGAATTGTATGTACGTACTTAAAAGTCTCAAAATAATAAATGATACATACCATTTGATTGCAACACTCTCGTAGACAAACACACACACTTTCTTTCTTTCTGCCTTGTTGCATGCCACACTCTCGTGGCAACAATCGAACAAAGTAAATAATAAAAAAATTGTTTTCCTTTATTCATTTTCCATTACTTTCTTTTTTTTTGCATTTAAAATATAAGTTTTAAAATAAAATGCATTTTCATAGGAAATCAATAAATATAATTTTAAAAACCATACATTAACTATATTTAACTGAGTTAAACAATCGATAAAATTTGAATTCAAACGAAATGCAATCATATTTGTTCATGCAAAGTGATGAGTAAAACTTATCTTGAGTTGCAGTATTTTTCTCGATATTTGGCAATAGTCCAATTGCGATATATTAGTCTAGCGACAGAACTACTCCGTGTTCTTATAAAGATACTAATCAATGCTTTGAATTATCATTTATTTGTTCAAATTGTACAAAACAAAAGAAATATAATGAACCATGTGTTCTGCTGGAGGACATTTTGATTTTATCCCGCATTACTTCTGATTGAACTGGTTGACAGCCAAAGAAATTTAGATAAGAAAAAAATTGAGATAATTTTCTTTTTAATTTCAAGACGTAAAACTTTTTGACTTCAATGTTTATCTGTACTATTCAAGTGTTAACAATAAATATGTCCGTGCAGTACAACGAAAAACTCCATGTTGTACAAATATTCTATAGCATACGAAAGACAAAACGATTCTATCTGTTGCAGTCTGTGTGTCATGTGACAATATCTTCCTAATATTTATCTATAGATAAAAAAATGATGTTTGCATAATATTTCATTTGGTAGTTATTATATTTCTTTACATATCAATAGTTAAAATGGCAAACGCATTGTTCAGTAGTTCTTCTGTTCTTGAAGACAAATCTATTATTACCACACGTAAAAATTCTCGTACAGGTTCGCTGTCTGGCCATTCGAATGCATCACATGGAGGAGATTTTTCAATGTCGCATGTATCACCTATGATTCATGCACCGTTTATTTCTGAAGCTTTAGCTGAAGCTCGTGTTGGTCTTGCCGAAGGTGGAATACCGATTGGATGTGTACTTGTTCGCAATAATCAAGTGATTGCACGTGGACATAATCGTCGTATTCAACGTGGTTCAGTTATTCTACATGCTGAAATGGATTGCCTTGAATCAGCGGGCCGACAAACAGCAGCATTTTATAAAGAATGTATACTTTATACAACATTATCTCCGTGTGCTATGTGTTCAGGTGCTATTCGTCTTTATGGCATTCCGCGAGTAGTAATTGGTGAAAATAAAACATTTCATGGTGATGAAACCTTACTTAAAACACATAATGTACATATTGATATACTGGATTCAAAAGAATGTCACGAACTACTTGACAATTATATTAAGGAACATCATTCAATTTGGAATGAAGATATTGGTCGTGATCAACAGTGAAATACAAATAGTTCACAAAAACGCATTCTTTTGATGAAGAAAAGTATATTGAAATTGAATCTTTTCAGAACAAATCGAAGATAATTGTTCAACATTTTGAATTTGATTTATACCGATTTTCAATATCAAAACAACAAGAATTCTATTGAAAACCTAATAGATATCTGATTAAATCTTTTTTATTATTATTTCAATAGATTGAATAGTGAATGGTTCTAGTCGTTATTAAACTATTTCTAGACGAGTTAGATAGTAAAATCAAATAGAATTTTATTTCAAACTTCTCGTTTCACAAAATCTTAAATAGTTTTAACCAGAAGTCATTGTTTTGACAAATTCTTCATAATTAATTCGCCCACTATGATCTCTATCGGCTGTACCTAATAGTTCCCATATTTGCTGTTGTGATAAACCACCACTTTCACCAAAAACATGTAGAATATTTTCAATATCTTGTGTAGCTACTGTACCTGTTCCTTTCGGATCAAGTACCATACGAAATGCATCACGTACATCTTGTTCACTTTCAAATGTATCATGATTAAGAGAATTTGCTCGTCGTTCCATTAGATTTATAAAATCTAAAGATGTAAATTTACCACGTGGATCAAGATTAGCTTGTTGAAGAACACTGGTTACTTCTGCATCGGTTACGGTTTGACCAAGACTACGCAGAAGTAATGGCAATTCAGAAGAAGCTATTAAACCATCGCAATCTTTATCGAATAATATAAATGCTTCTTCATATTCACTACGACGATCAGCACTTAGTCCTTGCTGCTGTAGTTCGTTGTCACCCATGATTTATAATATTAAAATTATGTTTGTTCGTACAAATGTGTATACATAATGAGCAATGATGCATAACGTAATAAATAAGTATGCTGAATCATCTCGTAGTCCAATAGAAAATTATATAAATATGATATCTTCCTGTTTGAATCAATCATTTAGAATATAACTAAAAAAGTTAAGCTTGAACAACGAAAAAATAATAATAAGTTGAACAGTAATGGAGGCTACTAGCAGAACAGAATTAATCTTGGATTAGCAAGGATGACTATCGGTATTAAAGATCTCTACTCTTGTAATTCTGTTCAAACTTATATTTTCTAATTGATAAAATTAAAAATAGATATGAAGTTAGAATGCGGACAGACATATATAAGTAGCAGTGATTTCTTTTGAATCTACCTCCTTCTTTTTGCATAAAATATTTTCTTTTTTTGAATGTAAATAGTTTGTAATCTATGAACAGTTTTTATTGATCAAGTTCCTTCATGAAGATACAAAACGGTATAAAATGATATGTAAAACAAAAAAGAAAATAATAATCTTATTCCTATTGCTGCATAACATGCATCTGCCGTTGGCCAGTAAGGTTATCTATAATAATCATACTAACTATCTGTTGTTGTTTACTGTTTTCACTGGTACATATATTGGATATAAATTCTTCCTGTTGATCCCATTGTCGTTCAACTTGTTTGACTTCACCGGTTCGATCATCCATTAATGTTAATGCATTTGGTGTTACTTTATATCCGCCTATAATGAGCCATTGATGATCATCAATAGGTGCTAACATACAACGTTCAATAAAATTAAATGCACCAATGCCATAGCCAAGTGTTAAACCACGATGTGTACGTGTCATGGTATCATAATCAAATAAATCTACACGCCATTGACATGTAGTACGTTGTCGTAATGTCATGCCAACCGAATAGCCATTTGTACGTATGCACGAGATTCGATCGTCGGAATTACTTTCACGTATTTCACTACCGGATAATGTTTGAATACGTTTAAAATTGGGCAATGATAAACGCCATACAGATTCAAGACCATCCGATAAAACAATGAATACATCATTACTTGAAGATAGAAATCAAGAAAAAGTCTGAATTTTAATTTCAAATAATTCCCTTACCCATGACAAGCAATCGACCAAAAATAGTTATCTTTTCTATTAATTAAATTTATATTTTCTATTTGTATTAATTGATCTTTTTCAATGTTATATGCTTGTAAACGATCATAGCCAGCAATAAGAAAAGCATTTAAAACATTGGACCATGCTAAATCAAATGCACCGAACGTTTTTATATCAATAAGTCGTATTTGATTTCCTTTTAAATCAAAAAGACGTAATGCACTTGAACTTCCACCGCCAACTAATATATATTCATTCGATGAAGCTAATGCTGACCATTTTTCATTTTCAACATTAGGTAAAGCTACTTGATTTGTTGATGAACAACGACTCAATCGTTCTAAATCGATATCGCGTGTTGACCGATTTACTATTTGGCGTATACGCGGTTTGACAAGTGGTGGAGCAATAAATGCTGTTGATGGTCGATTTGTACCATTGAATAATGGTGATTTCGATAGTTTTATTTCAAGATGTGATTCACATTCATTCATATGTTCACATCGATCTTGATGATGATTACTATTTGATAATAAATCAAAATTCATTGCAATAGGCATCTGAAAATTGAAAGTTGTATGCCATTTTGTTTTCGATAGATTAAAATTCATATTTATCTGACATTTTAGAAATGCACTCATTTGTAAAAAGATAGGAGACGAGAAAAAAATTAGTTTACAAAAAATCAAGTTCTTCATCATCAATTACGGATTGTTGACTTGTAATTATTTTTGGTTCAGGATCATCTGAGACTAAAGACGATTGTCGTTTAGCTAATGAAGTATTTTCAGTTTGTTCCATATCATCGTCATCATCATATTGTAACGTTCGTTTTTTACTAGTATCAGGTTTTGTACGCGGATCTATGTTAGTAGCCCATCGTAATTTAGGTCGTGGTTCTAGAATTTATGAAAATCAGAATAGAGTTAATAACTCTGATTAAAAGCTCCGAAAGAAAAAAAACCATCGAGAATTTTCTTATTTTTTAGAAATCAATTTCTTAGAAAACATGCATAATTTCCATTAAAAGATGAATTGCAATAGTATTTATTCTCTCAATTTAATAATCGGAACTTTTAATCAGAATTAAGGAAAAAAATATTTGAAGTTAAATAAAAAATAAATCGTACCGGGATGTGTAGATACTATTGAAGTCGTCTTTTTAACAATCTGTTTTTCCTGAGTTTTTGTTGGATTCGATGATCGTTTCTTTGTACTTTCGATCATATCTAACATAATTTCACAATCATTATCATAAACATAGGAAGCTCTAGGCCCCTTTACAACATAACAGATAGTCGCATAGGGTGTAAAATGAAAATCTTCTTTTAAATATTGATCAATAATCATTTGTAAAATAAGTCGTTGAATATCAATTTTAATCATTGTTTTTATTGTTAACTGCTCAACTAATTTTAATGCTGTAAAACGTTGTTTTTTATTTTGTTCTAAATAATCAATTATCATTGATGCTTCTTGATGACAATTTCTTTTTGTTATGTAAGTCGATGGTCGAGAACATACATCGCACATCTGATTACAATCATGTGATTGCCATACTTCATCAAAATATTTAGCAATTAATTTTCGACGGCAGGCAGATTCGTTTAAACAATAGGCTATCATTGAATAAAGATTAGTTAGGCCATTGCCTGATTTATCTGAAAATGCCATTGGGGCTAAACGAAAAACATCGCCGAATCTATTTTAAAACATTATTTATACATATAATTTGGACAAATAGTTGAATTCGTTTTACCGAAAGAACAGAATACAATGTGATGTTTGATCATCTCGACCAGCTCGTCCACTTTCTTGATAAAAATTTTCAATCGATTTACTTAATGAATGATGAATAACGAAACGGACATCAGGCTTATCGATACCCATTCCTAGAGAATAATATTGATAAATAAAAAGAACAATCAACAAGAAAAAAAATGCAAACCGAAAGCTATTGTTGCACAAATGACATGAACCTGATTTTTTAGCCATTTTTCATGAACTTGAGTACGAGAAGGAGCCGAAAGTCCGGCATGATAACAACCAGCTTTTATACCTAGAGGATTCGGAATATTAGAAAGCACATATAAACGAATTTTCTCGGTTATAGATGCGAACTTGATATAAAGGTTTCTTTAATCTGATAAATTCCTTCTTTACAACTAAATGACAAAGGATTCTTATTTTCTCATCTCTTCAATCTTATTAATGCAGCTCAAAGCTCTGTACATATTTATTAACTATAGAAAACATACAAAAATTTCCTTCAAGCTTTCAATCTAACATATCCATCACAATTCGTCTGCCCGACACCTAAATATATAAACTTTATGCTAGACTTCATGCACACCAAAAAACGTCTAGCTAATAACGAACGGTCATTAATTGTTAAGATAAACAACAGATTTTTATAATACTTACAATTTCTTTGTAGTTCACAGCAAACATCTTCTGCATCTTTTTGTGATAAACAATAAACAATACCTAACGAGAGAACAGAAACTAGCAATCTCAGAAAACGATTTACTTGAATTTTTTACCCGACTTTTTACTAAATCGATGTTGAATACAATTTACAAGATCGGTCAGAGCATCTTTTCCAACATCGGATTTATGTACGACTTCATAGAAAAGATTTTTTCTATTAAATGGTGCACGAAATATAATGCTCTGTGGAATTTTAAGGATCTGTCGTACGTCATTCATAACTTTTGTTGTAGCCGTTGCTGTTAAACCTAATATTGATACATTCGGAAATTGTCGTTTAAATATCGACAAATATTTGTAATCTAACAAAAAGACAAAACATTTTTTTGCTTGAATTCAATAAACTTTGTTTGATTAAACCTGGCCGAAAATCATGTCCAAATTGTGAAACACAATGAACTTCATCGACAATTAATCTTGCAAATCTTTTGGTTTCATAAAGTTTCTGCAATTTTGCCATTATTGTTTTACTTTTAGCAATTTTTTCTTAACATAAAAAGTTTTTTTTTCATACATTGCTACTGATATTTTCTGTGTACCTGGTGTTAAATAAAGAATTTTTAAACTTGATTCTGTCTTATTTCTTCCATCAAGTATACGCATAATTTCTGTTTGTTCATCACGTGGTGTCGATGTATTTAAAGCACGTGCATCTATATTCAAATTTCTTAATGCATAAACTTGATCTTCAACAAGCGATATCAACGGTGATACCACAATTGTGATACCTTTGAAGATTTAACAATTAAAAATAAGAAAATGATTTTTCTTTTTCTGTACCATCAGATACGACAGCTGGTAATTGATAACATAGGGATTTACCACCACCTGTTGGCATAATTAAAATACAATCATGACCGGATAATGTAACATTAATCGTTTCAAGTTGCCATTGTCGAAATGAATTTATTTTAAATATTTCTGTACGAACTTTCTCTACTTTCGAACTCCATGGAAAATCTAGTAAATAATCAACGATATACAATAATACGAAAAAATACGGAAGCTTTTTTACCAGTCTGCTGCCATTTTTCAACTAAATTAATGTTTGATGTCGACTGCTCATTTTTTTTAAGAGCATTTTTCAATTTTTGTTGTCGTTCAACTAATTGAAAACGTTTTTGGCGAAGTCGATTGATTTCTAGATCGATTTCTGATATTTCCAATTGAATAGCGATTAATTCATCATTTTCATTTTGTGATGCAATTGAAGAACTACAAATGAATAATTGTAAATAAAATTATCTATTTATTTTCTTCTAAGTGTTTACTTTTGATTTTGTTCGAATTGTTCAATGGCATTAATCAGTTCAATATTATCTAATTCGTCGCTATCGTCGTCTGAAATTACCACGATATCGTCCATCTATAGATAAACTAGACACTATTGATTTCAATCGGACGGATCGGTCGAATTATTATTAAAGAAAAAAATTCATTTTCTTATGGAAGAATCACGTACCAATAGAAATAGCTCAGGTTAAAATACATCTAGAAAGAGGTTCTACGAGTAACAAATGAAGTTATTGTGAAAAAATTGGCGCAGATGAAAAAGAACTATTTAATATACGAAAGAGAAAAGTGAATTTAATGATAGACCCTGGATGACTCATACTTTGTTAACAGATTTCTTTTTATTTACGCACTTGATTGGTAGCTTTGAATAACTAAGTGTTTTGATGTGAACATTGCGTCTTTTAATATGGCAAACATCCTGTTTTTTTACATAGAGGAAACGTAATTTGAAATTTTGTTTTCTTGCTATTTATTGAATAAAAACTATTACAACTCGAAAATCTAATTCACATTTTAGAATAAAAAAAAACGGTCATGCGTAGCATAAATTACAAAAAGAAAACATAAATGAGATTTACATTCCAAAGTAAAGAACTGCAAAATTTGCGGTTCAAATTTTTTACAGAAAAATCACACACACACTGACGCTAGATGTATTGAATATTATATATGTATATCTAAAAAATGTTTTATTTCGTATGCATATCAATTCGACCTAAATTCGATGGCCAATAACGATTTGTATGTGAGAATTGTCGACTAGATTTATGTTGATGCGCATCATCTAATGTTGTGTCATGTCTTTTTTTCTTTTTCGTTATTATTAAATCCGGATTTGATGTTTCAAGCATTGGTTGTAAAATTCGACGACGAGCATTTATGAACCAATTATTAACTTGAAGTAACGATAAATTTGTTTGAGTTGCTATGATCCGTTTTTCATCTTCATTTGGATATGGATGGGTCTTTACAAAAGAAGATTTTAATTAAAGAAAAATAACAACAACAAATTTTTTCAATTTACAATATGTTGAAATAACCAGCTGCGCATAATCGATGTTGCACTTTTTGGCAGAATACCACGTTTTGATGATGAAACAATATTTGGTTGTTTTCGTTGTTTTGTAGACATTGTATCAAATAAAAATGATGATGAATTGATGTGAGACGATGAGCCACTTGCAATGATTTGAGAAAGTGGAGTTTGACCATCAAATTGTGTTGTATTCAATGAATTTAAATCATTCGTTGATACTGTTTGTTTACTAAGAAAAGAAACATAGAATTATATTTAAATATGATAAGTGTAAAACAACTTGAAGTGGACTTTTGAAAAGGAAAAATGTATTTTTCGATAGGAGTATCCCTTATCTACGTAAATCGATACCGTTTAATTAGACAAATGTTTAAAAATACAAATAATAGAACATAGGTTTTGCATATAGACCTTTTATTTTTGTTATCACTTTAGATTATGATCTAGCGGTCGTTAGACGAGATACAAATCAGATCGTGAGTAGGAGAATATGATTCATGAAACATACAATAATCTATCAAGAAGTATGATTTGTAATATTGCACTAGAAAAAAATTTGTAGCTGTATAGCAGCATTTGAAGTCCCTATTCGCATCGTAAACAATCATTCTGTTATTATTCATATAGATGTTTTCAAATGAAATGATTAATAATGTCATATTTTTTTCTCTAGTGCATGCTGGAATAAAAACAAAAAATGTTTCATATTCTTCTCGGAACGTCTCTATTATAAAAGAAACAGCATTAGCACTTATTTTAACACTGTCGTATCGACTGCTATTAATTATCATTGTTGAATATGTCAACAAAAGAGCGATATATATTGATCTTGTCGATTTCTTTAGAAAAGTTCGATGAAAATGACTTCAATTTTACCTCCACATTCGTATCAATTCAAATTAGATTACAGGTATGTAGATAACTATGGAACTGTAGCATGTGTAATAAGATTCTTCATTAATATTTAAAACGACTATCATATAACATTCAAGCTGAATTTTATTTTGCTTCATGTTTAACTCACCTGTGAGATTGTGTCTTTAAAATATGATTCGTAGTAACCTGTTGCTGATTAAACATGAATTCGTCATCATTTTCTTCTGTTGATTCAAAATCTTCATCGTTATTTAACTCGAAATCTTCATCATCATTATCAACATCTTCTTCTTCGTCATCAGTAAATAAATTATTTGGATTAAGTTTAACTTTAAGACAAGCAACATAACGTTGACAGAAATCTCGACATAAATCATCGAGTTTTTCGAGTTCAAGTAAATGAATACGAAGTACTTGCATTGCATCAATATAAAATTCGTCAATTATTGCTGATAGTTCATTGTGATCTCGAGTTATGGTTAATATATCATTATTTTTTGTTAAGAACGTTTTTAAATTATCTTCAAATGATGTTTGACAATCATCTTTCGTTGTTAAAAACGATGGATTCACTGTTGCTTGTTCACATCGTTCGAGTACATAAGCAAGTACGGGAAATAATGGATGTTTATAAATTAAAGATTTTTGTGAATTAAGTATTTCAGTATTATTTCGATCGAGACAATTTTCATCATTATCATCATCTGATGATGAAGTAAACGACATGATAGAGTTTCCTTACTCAATAATATTGATAGTATGAGATGAGTCGATGCATATTGATCTAGAAATAGTTGAACGAGACATTTTGATTGGCTGTTTTAAAAAGTTATTTAAAAAAAGAAAAAGATAAAATTTAAGTCATTTTTGAAAAATATTTCAATTTCTTAATGATTTCGATTTTTTGCGAAGATCATTATAGAGGTCGAATGAGGATTACTGATTGGTGTAAAGAAAGGCGTCATAGAGTGAATGATTTTTTCTTGTCGACGTTACAAATCATCACGTTGTTCTTCTACGAACAATTGAAATCAAGCATTTCATTCATATTTTATTAAATCTTCGTTGTCAAATACACGATTTTGAAAGCACGAAAGACTAGAACAATCTGTTTTTTCCTTTTAGCCATTGTATAATATTTGCAATGGAGATGAAACTTTTTTCGTTTACACCGGGCTAATGTAGTACATTTGAAAAATTTACTATGTACCACATTTGCCAGCGGTGCATAACGAAAAGAGACTGATTGGTTCACAATACGCGCTCTTTTATACTGTATTGCGTTGATTTTTTTTTCAATGTCACATTTATCTAATTATGAATTATGTGAAATTAAAGAAATTTCTCCATTTTATAGACTTTTTAATCAATACAAAAATCAAGAATTAATGTTCACTGTTACATTTTTTATCTTATTGATGTATTTGGAAGAATTTTTATTTGCTTTTCGTAAAGGAAATCAAATAAAGGAAATGTTCCATATTTTTCATAAAATAATTTTTTTTTGTCTTAGAATATTTACTTGTTCGTATGGGTTATGCACGACCATTTATTATTCAAATGACAATTTTCGAAACGAAAGATCAAATATCACCAATAGATTCAGATAGTAACACAGAAGATTCCTAATTTCGAAATGAATAATATAACAAAAAAAAATGTTTTTATCTACACATGGAACTCGCATGCATTGCATGTTTACTGCACACAAATTAAAAGCATTTTAGCAGCAATCCAATTCTCTACGGAACAAAACAAACAAAAAGATACAAATAAAGAAAAATCTATTGACTGCTGTTCTGTCCTTCAGACATCTGTTTCACGGACATGTGCTTTATTCATCTATCAATCATTATCAGTAGTTATCGTCAAAGTAATACTAACGATATATACTATCCAAAAAAACAAAAATGAAATATCAATTATCATCATCACACGATGATGATGAGGATGAGGATGAAAGAATCGGTGGATCGATGGATGTTGTTTCTTTATCATGCAATGCTAATAAAGAAATAGAAATAAAATCAAAGATAAGTTGTCGTTCAGCTATATTTTCAAAATATATTTCAAGTAATTGAACATAATAAAATGCTGTATAAAGTGGCCATTGAGTTTCAATTCGATCTTGAACTAAATGAGAAAAAACGAAAGATCTATTTCATGTTGAATGAATTCACTTTCGTTTTACCTAGTAAACTAATTTCATCGGAAGTAGTACGAAGCCATTGACTGAATTTATCGTTATCATTATTGATATTAGTAAGTAATGATGATGGACTATCAGCTAGAAGATTTATTTCATCAAGGGATGAATCAATATTAGACACTTTTCGTTTTAGAGTTGAATTTAATTCTTTTCGAGCTTCATCAAATGTGCCTACCTAAATTTAATAAAGATTTTTTAAAAGTTGATCTTTACCCTAAAGATTAATCGTTGAATTATATTGAAAAAAAAAAAAATCTTTACCATTGCTCCAATAAGTAATGGATTAAGCACATAACCACCAAAAAATAACCAAATCATGACATATAAATCAATGATGAATGGTTTAATCTGTAAAGAATACATTTCCGTTTTAATTTCAAACCATTCATCTTTTGTAAATATACGAAAAACGGTAATAAACGCTCGAGGCACTATGAACGAAAGAAAATTCAATCGAGAATATCGAATTTTATATTCTGAAACCTGTTCCAAATAATGCATTGATTTTTTTTCTATGCTCATTTGATGTTGTATTCAATCCGAATTGGGTTAAATAAAGAGCAATGAGCGCAAAAAAATAATTGAGTACAATAGTTAGAAGAACAACATGAAAGATAAGTTTAACAGAACGACTAAGAGCGAAAAAGACAATTCGAACTTGTGTAAAATAAAATGCTATTTCCAGTAAGCGTAAAACGCGTAACATGCGTAATGTTCGTAATAAAGATAATATTGATCCATAGGATCTAAATGCACGAAAAAAAAATTTTAATTCAATTGCAAGCGAGTAGGGATAAGAAAATTCAAATAGTTTTTTCAAAAAAAAAAACTTTATCTTAAAATTTGTAACAGGAAAAATGAATGTATCAACTAACATACTTAATTCGCTGTAGAGTATCGGTTGTATTTGGATTATTGTTATGAAATTTTCTATTTATTTCTATACTATTATCATTTTTTGTATCGAAATAAATCTCACTAATTAAATTACTTAACGATATAATAGTAAGAATAAATTCAAGAATATTTGCAGGTGAATACCAGAAATTTATAAAATTTTCTAAAATAAAAAGAAAGCAACAACCTATAATACAGTCTTCCGCTGTGATAGAACTTACCAATCCATTTAAATATTATTTCAAATAAATAGACGAATAGAATACATCGATTTATGAATACAGCTATATTGTAAACAACAGATTTCGAATCATTTGGTGAACTATATTCTGCTGTAATGGCAACACTAATCTATAGTGAAAATTCATCATGAGAAAAATTCGCACGATTTGACTATTAATACGTACAACATCTAGACAAATGATTATACTAATAAACCATGTAAAAAATGAACTATGAAGAAGCCAATGAACAAAATATCTAAACGAACTTGTTGATCGAAACATTCGATAACGTCCAATGTTTGAGTTAGAAATTGTTGGTCTCATATTTGTCGATACATTCGAAGATAAAAGTCGCTAACAATAAAATATTCCTTTATGATAGATCATCAAGAAAATACGAAACAAACTTGTTCACGAAATTGTTTATAATTTCGAAATTTTAATGTTGCATTTCTATTTAGTTCGATTAGACCATCATCAACTTCAGCTAAATTCGAAATTTCATCACCTAAAGCTTGTTTGATCGGTTCAGTATATACATCCGTAACAAGAAAATGAAATAAACGTTGAAATTTCGAATGAATAAGTCGACTTTCAGATGATATAAAATCATTAGAATTTATATGATGCGACATTAATGAACTCAGTGCTAGAAGATCATGAACCCATTCCTGTTGATTGGCACTCTGTTTATCCGATGATGCCATAGATATAGATGGATTGAATTCATCATCAAGAAGAATTTTATTACTATTGAATAAATAATTATTATCATCTTCATCTTCATCGGTGATTTCACAAAGATCATCGTTGAATTCTTTTATTGAAACCATACATGCGATTGCAATTGCGACAATTCTGATTATTGAATAAAGAGAAAGCTTGAAAATTGTTTTCATCAAAGGTTTAATTAGATTTCATATTCATGCAGAAAAGGGTTAGAGGACATTGGAAAACATAAATAGTTTTATATCACATTGCACATGATTATTTCGTGTGTTGAATTTATTTGCTCATAGAGAATAAATAACTTTTGAAGTTATTTTACTTTATTGAATCAATACAGAGAACAGATGGTTATCTGTTAAATATAAGAAATGATTGATCATTCTGAAGTGTCCTTGCCTAACAATTATAGACTAAAAATCAATTCTATAAACTACTTAACAGAGTTATAAATACGAATGACTGATATATATAAATTTTACAGAGCTATATCTTTACTTTACTAAACATAGATTGAAAGCAACATCAATTTTTCTAACTTTAAAATCTATCAATAAAAATTTGTAGACATATTTGAGGTATAATATTTTTTTTAAATTTTACTCTTATTTGATTAATAATTCAAAATATATTTCAATGGAAGAAATGTTTGTATTCGTCAATGTATGATAATATTGTCCATACTGTCGTCGTATTTTTGCATCAACATGTATACTACTCAATTAGTAATCTGAATCGAACTATAGAAAAAAATTCAATTATAATATGAATCAGATGTGTGTTATGACACAACATATTGTTCTGCCGTTGTTGAACCAATAATTTAAGCAAAAAATTATTTTTATCGTTGATAGAAATATAATGGTTGTATATACTTGATTTGATGCAGCAATATAAACAAGAGATGTCTGGATGCTATCATAAAGTCCTATTTTTATTGTGACTTGGTATTTCCTGTCGAAAACACATTATGACACCAATCATCTTTTCACTGCATCGTGGAATACTACTATACATAAACATAAAATAGAAAAGTCAATTTAATTCATATCATATCATATATAGAGTCTGGTATCCTAATTCTGCCGAAAAAAAATGATTCTCAGCATTTCATTCACAAGAGGAGATATGTAAATCATAGAATATTAATTTTTGCTTTGCGAGAAAGAGCAAACATTTCTCTATCAACTGATATAAAATTAGTTGAATAATAACTTACTATTCACTAAAG